>CM070009.1:34994907-35175443 GCA_036247105.1 Cirrhinus mrigala | reverse complement strand
AGAGAGATTTTGAGGGAAGCAGCGCATAGTGCAATGCACAAATAAACATATATAATCCGATTGAGTCTTTGTAGCAGCAAGTGTTTATAGAAAGTGTCTAATGTACATAAGTGTGTTGCTACAAGTGGTTTGTATAGCCCACTCACCTGTGTGTAACACACTCAGAATTGCACTTTGAAAGATTGTCAGCAGTTTTAATGAGTTGGGGGGAGGAGGCGGCTGAGGTTTTCATGGTTTCAGAGGGGGGCAGGGAGATTGGAGTTAAGGACTCTCACAGCCTGGGGGAAGAAGCTGTTGAGAAATCTGACAGAGCGAGCTTTGATGCTCCGGTACCTTCTACCTGATGGCAGGAGCTGGAAGAGATTGTGGGAGGGATGGGTGGGATCCTTCATGATGCTGGAGGAATTGCTGGAGCATCGTGCAAGGAAAATGTCCAGGATGGAGGGGAGAGGGGCACCGATGATCTTTGCGGCTGTGTTCACTGTCCGCTGTAGGGTCTCGCGGTCAGCAGCACTGCAGTTCCCGTACCAGACAGTGATGCAGCTGGTCAGCACACTCTCAATGGTGCCCCTATAGAAAGTGGTGAGAATGGGTGGAGGGAGACTTGCCCTTTTCAGCCGGCGGGGAAAGTGGAGGCGCTGTTGGCCCTTCTTGTTGAGCGACGTGACGTTGGTGGTCCAGGTGGTCCAGGTGTTGCGGCCGACACGGACTGACTGGGGTCTTCCAGTTAAGAAGTCCAGGATCCAATGACAGAAGGAGGTGTTTAGGCCCAGCAGGTTTAGTTTGTGGATGAGCTGCTGAGGGATTATTGTGTTGAATGCTGAGCTGAAGTCAATGAACAGCATTCTAACGTAAGAGTCTTTCTGTTCCAGGTGAGTGAGAGCTAGGTGGAGAGCGCTGGATATTGCATCGTCCGTGGAGCGGTTTGGACGGTATGCAAACTGGAATGGGTCCAGTGTGTTTGGGAGACTGGACTTGATGTGATGCATGACTAACCTCTCAAAGCACTTCATCATGATTGGGGTCAGTGCTATGGGACGATAGTCATTCAGACAGGACACAGGGGACTTCTTTGGTACTGGAATTATGGATGTGGATTTGAGACACGTGGGCACGACTGCCTGGCTCAGCGAGGTGTTGAAGATGTCTGTTAGGACATCCGTCAGCTGTGCAGCACATTCTCTTAATACACGGCCAGGTATGTTGTCAGGGCCCGCAGCCTTTCGTGGGTTTATCCTGGATAGGGTCTTCCTTACGTCGGCTGCAGAAAGACAGAGTACCTGGTCGTTTGGAGATGTGTGGAGTTTCTGTGCAGGAGTGTTGTTCTGTATCTCAAATCGTGAGTAGAAGTGGTTGAGTGCATCTGGCAGGGATGTGTCATCGTCACTGGCCTGTGGCAGGGGCTTGTAGTCAGTGATGGTCTGAATGGCTTGCCACAGGGACCGAGTGTCTTTACTGTCGCTGAAGTTATTGTTGATTTTCTGAGCATATTGATGTTTTGCCTTCTTGATGCCATGAGACTGATTGGCTCTTGCTGTTTTGAGAGCTGCCTTACCTCCTGATCTGAATGCCTCATCTCGGATTTTTAGCAGGACCTACGAACCTCTGCTGTCATCCATGGCTTCTGGTTGGCACGTGTGGTGATGGTTTTGGTGACCGTCACATCATCTATGCACTTGTTGATGTAAGCAGTCACTGTTTCTGTGTATTCTTGCACTTTCAAAGATGAAAATTTGCTTGACTTAAAGGAGAACTTCACTTCCAGAACAAAAATTTACATGGGAGTTTGTTTTTTTCTTCAGTCAACCCTCTACAACCCTCTACACTGCACACCAACCCTCTCCATATATATATATATATAAACAAGTAAACAAAAAATAATTACTAGCCAATGGCAATTCAATTGCCATGGTGTCCGTAGAGGATTGTCAGTACAACAGTTCAGCACATTTTCATTTTTGGGTGAACTTTCCCTTTAACATGTACGTAAAATCACATGAATAAAGAGCTCTAAAAATCTCTAAACCAGTTCTTTGCGATGTGAAGTCTCATGCATTTGTATGTAGTCACCTGTCACCGTTCTCTGAATATTAAATTACTTCATTGGGGCACAGTTCAGGCAGATTTAGAGCCTTAAGCCACGTGTCCACCAAAGCATTTCTTCCTAACACTAGTGCTTGAGCCCAACTAACAAACTAGTTCTTAAGACACGGTCTTAACATAAAGACTAAGTTTATGCAACTGGCCCATGGCCTTTTCACAGAATTGTCTCACTGTTTTAGTACATTTTCACTACAACAGATAGTTGAGCAACTTCATGATACTCACACAGGGTCAGAGGTCACAGGAGGTCCATCACTGAATTTAGGGGGCTGAAACATGGAGTTGTTGCTCTTCATAGACACACAGCTGAATCCTGGAGATGCTGCTCTCCGAGTGTCAACAGGATCCTCCTCCTCACTCATTTCACAGGCTTTTCTGCTTCTCTTCCTGCGAAATGAGAGACTTGGTTTCAGACCTGTATGGGGACATAGAGAAAATTCTGTATACACTGAATTTTGTAATACTAAAGTAAGTTTTTAAAAATAATAATAATAATAATAAAATACTTAAATGAAGAAGACACAAGATATTACATGGCATGGATGTATATTTACAGAGGTCTTTTCTTTTATTTTCTTTTAGTCCAGAATTCTACACAGTGTGATGTCAGCTTCACATTTTCTATACTGTACCAGACTAAGCAAGATCATTGTTCATGATGCTTGAAATATAGGAAGAAAATATAAACACTGAATTGGGGGTGGGGGTTTATATGACTGTACCTATGAAGGGAACTGACTTTGGAAAGTTTTGATGACATTCTCTTTTCATTTTACCTCCATTACAATGCACATTACAGTGGTGTTTATAAGAGCAGTGATGCATTGTATACTTGTAGATAAAATACTAATATACAAATGATTCTTACTTATTAAACTTACTTAAACTTCATATGAAATGCATGGCAATAAGGTATCAAAGTACAAAATCTTGAATTTTTTTTAGGCCTACATGAACTCGATCTCTCCCATTATATCTAGCCACCCTGGGTCACATGATCATACGATAACAAACACAGAACGTCTCCATCTGGTTATTTTTTGGGGCACCAAATAAGAACGTTCCCTGTAGGTTCTTTTTTATTTTATTTTTATTACCTAAAGACAACATTCCCGAAACGTTCCCTGCAGAAGAGTTTTGTTTGTTTGTTTGTTTAATTTCATTACCATGTAATCTTATTAAAGCAGTGCAGATGCTTTTGAGTGATGACCAACAGATATATTCCAGCATATTCTTATGCTGGAATGCACACAAACTAGCTATATTTTGCAGAATTTCGAGTGTGAAACAAGCTTTTAATAAAGTGTAGAAATTAGAGCAGACAAAATTATAATAATCAGATAAATCCAATTTTACAGCTGGGTAGTGTGAAAAGCATACAAATCATGAACACCACATGGGTTTGTTTGTATCTTTTTTTACTGCGCCCCTCTGATTTTTAAGTGCTTTCTTCTGTCTTCCACAGAAAGCCATTTGAAAATGAACAGTATTTTTCTTTTTATTCTCACTATTATTCTTTTTATTCATTTATCTGTTTTAATGAACAATTACACGCAATTAATATATAGTAAAGAGTAGTGCTATTTATGAGAAAACACGTCTAATTGAATGGCCCAGGTACGTGCACAGGTGGGGCTCAACCTGTCAGAGCACATGCCCTTTTTTCCCTTACATTCCAATGTGGCCTTTTTTTGGTGGCTGTTGTTGTTGTTGTTGTTGTTGTTGTTGTTGTTTTCTTCAATGAATCAGTGCCTATTGGTCACCCTTTACGTTTGTCTGCCGTAAAGACAAACATAAAAATAAATAAAAGGATCTTGAAGTTTACAGTATAGTACAGTGTTTTCTTTACTCAAGAAACTCCATAAAGGCTTATATTTGATGTGTTTGAGATCTGACACATGTGGGACTGGAGAGAGAGGGTTAGCATTTGCCATCTTGTCTATAGCCAATACACGTAAATAGCCTGTGCAGTAGCATTTTACCTCTTTTATAAAATGAGATTTTGGCCAAATGTATTTTACAACACGAAAAACTGAGTGCCCATAGCTACGACAAACTTTGTAACCTTTTGATGAAAACATAATGTGGTGCCGTAGTTTAATCGACGGACAAAGTGTGCCCTGGTTAAAAACCCCATGACGGCATTTGAGCTTGACACAAAGCAAAAGAGATCCTTGTCACCTAAATATATTTCTAAAAAATGTCTTCTTTGATTTCTGATTGCTGATACAGTTAATGCATCACCATTTAGTCATGGTATACAGTAGTCAACATTTCAAGTGGATCTAAAAAGTTAATCAAAGTTGTCCTAAAAGAAGAATGGGTATTGTTTTGGTTTTGGGACAACTTTGAAGAAAGGTTTTGATCCACTTCAGATGTTGACTACTGTATGTTGGCGTGGTTCATGTTTGCGCTGTTAATATGCACATATTCTCTAGATAGCTCATTTCTTAATCTAGTATTTTATACTCTCTGCTTGTCTTCACATGCATAAACTTAGTAAAACATGGTTTTAAGTTCTGTTTCCGTTACTAAAAAACACACACACACACACATACATTACAGAATCAGATCACTGTGAAATATTTATAATTTATCATGCAGAATTTAATATTCTAGACTATACATAAGCTACATATATGAAGAGAGAGACGTCTGGTACAATTCAAACTTTTCTCTGCAAATGTTCTTTTCATAATATTCCATTGCTGGCTTATTTTAGACCTTCATGAGATCAAACATCCCTGGTCCTCAACAGTGTCTCGTTTTTGCTGGGTACGTGGATACATGTTGATTCTGCTATAGTGACGGTATGGCTATAGGGTTTTTTTTTTTGTAATCATTGCTTTACCTTTTACTTTTCTCAATAACATACATAAACATGTTAACCAAATAATACAGATTAGATTGTATTATTGTTGAATGGCCTAACCGAGATGTTTTTGTTTACTGACCTAAAAAAGAAAAGCACATCCAGCTAATTCAGGGTTTAATGTCTGTAAAATTATATTTATGTTTAATTATTGTCTTTGGTGTTTAAGAAACGTTATTGTAGGCTGCATGATGCATGACAAGTTACAATCTAACATATTAATGAATAAATTATATCTTATTTGATAAAGATGTTTTTTTTTTTTTTTTTTTTTCTGTTTGTTTCTTTCTTTTTTCACGAAAAACATTTAACAGAGATAGCACGAAAAACAAATATCTAGCTTAATCCAGTATCCCTCCGTAGGCTATTATTATTGTTACGGTGGTGATTAGAGAAAAGCCTGCATTTTAGTAGAAAAAAAAAAAAAAAAAAAAAAAAAAAAAAAAATATATATATATATATATATATATATATATATATATATATATATTTATTTATTTATTTATTTATTTATTTCACAACAAAATAAAGTTGTATTTCAAGTGTGACCCAAAAATGAAGAGGCTCAAAGTTTAATTTTACTGGAAAATTAGCTCATTAAAATTGCATAAAAATGTAATACTACCATAAAATCAGCTCAAAATGCTAAATAATAATTCAAAAACATTATTGAACAAAAATATATTACATTAATTGTCCTAAAAAACAAAATAAAGTTGTATTTCAAGTGTGACCCAAAAATGAAGAGGTTCAAAGTTTAATTTTACTGGAAAAATAGCTCATTAAAATTGCATAAAAATGTAATACTACCATAAAATCAGCTCAAAATGCAAAATAATAATCAAAAAACATTATTGAACAAAAATATATTACATTAATTTTCCTAAAAAAACAAAATAAAGTTGTATTTCAAGTGTGACCCAAAAATGAAGAGGTTCAAAGTTTAATTTTACTGGAAAAATAGCTCATTAAAATTGCATAAAATTGTAATACTACCATAAAATCAGCTCAAAATGCTAAATAATAATCAAAAAACATTATTGAACAAAAATATATTACATTAATTTTCCTAAAAAAACAAAATAAAGTTGTATTTCAAGTGTGACCCAAAAATGAAGAGGCTCAAAGTTTAATTTTTCTGGAAAAATAGCTCATTAAAATTGCATAAAAATGTAATACTACCATAAAATCAGCTCAAAATGCTAAATAATAATCAAAAAACATTATTGAACAAAAATATATTACATTAATTTTCCTAAAAAACAAAATAAAGTTGTATTTCAAGTGTGACCCAAAAATGAAGAGGCTCAAAGTTTAATTTTTCTGGAAAAATAGCTCATTAAAATTGCATAAAAATGTAATACTACCATAAAATCAGCTCAAAATGCTAAATAATAATCAAAAAACATTATTGAACAAAAATATATTACATTAATTTTCCTAAAAAACAAAATAAAGTTGTATTTCAAGTGTGACCCAAAAATGAAGAGGCTCAAAGTTTAATTTTTCTGGAAAAATAGCTCATTAAAATTGCATAAAAATGTAATACTACCATAAAATCAGCTCAAAATGCTAAATAATAATCAAAAAACATTATTGAACAAAAATATATTACATTAATTTTCCTAAAAAACAAAATAAAGTTGTATTTCAAGTGTGACCCAAAAATGAAGAGGCTCAAAGTTTAATTTTTCTGGAAAAATAGCTCATTAAAATTGCATAAAAATGTAATACTACCATAAAATCAGCTCAAAATGCTAAATAATAATCAAAAAACATTATTGAACAAAAATATATTACATTAATTTTCCTAAAAAACAAAATAAAGTTGTATTTCAAGTGTGACCCAAAAATGAAGAGGTTCAAAGTTTAATTTTTACTGGAAAAATAGCTCATTAAAATTGCATAAAATTGTAATACTACCATAAAATCAGCTCAAAATGCTAAATAATGATTAAAAAACATTATTGAACAAAAATATATTACATTAATTTTCCTAAAAAACAAAATAAAGTTGTATTTCAAGTGTGACCCAAAAATGAGGAGGTTCAAAGTTTAATTTTTCTGGAAAAATAGCACATTAAAATTGCATAAAATTGTAATACTACCATAAAATCAGCTCAAAATGCTAAATAATAATCAAAAAACATTATTGAACAAAAATATATTACATTAATTTTCCTAAAAAACAAAATAAAGTTGTATTTCAAGTGTGACCCAAAAATGAGGAGGTTCAAAGTTTAATTTTTCTGGAAAAATAGCTCATTAAAATTGCATAAAAATGTAATACTACCATAAAATCAGATCAAAATAATAATCAAAAAACATTATTGAACAAAACTATATTACATTAATTTTCCTAAAAAACAAAATAAAGTTGTATTTCAAGTGTGACCCAAAAATGAAGAGGCTCAAAGTTTAATTTTTCTGGAAAAATAGCTCATTAAAATTGCATAAAAATGTAATACTACCATAAAATCAGCTCAAAATGCTAAATAATAATTAAAAAACATTATTGAACAAACATATATTACATTAATTTTCCTAAAAAACAAAATAAAGTTGTATTTCAAGTGTGACCCAAAAATGAAGAGGCTCAAAGTTTAATTTTTCTGGAAAAATAGCTCATTAAAATTGCATAAAAATGTAATACTACCATAAAATCAGCTCAAAATGCTAAATAATAATTAAAAAACATTATTGAACAAAAATATATTACATTAATTTTCCTAAAAAACAAAATAAAGTTGTATTTCAAGTGTGACCCAAAAATGAAGAGGTTCAAAGTTTAATTTTACTGAAAAATAGCTCATTAAAATTGCATAAAATTGTAATACTACCATAAAATCAGCTCAAAATGCAAAATAATAATCAAAAAACATTATTGAACAAAAATATATTACATTAATTTTCCTAAAAAACAAAATAAAGTTGTATTTCAAGTGTAACCCAAAAATGAAGAGGTTCAAAGTTTAATTTTACTGAAAAATAGCTCATTAAAATTGCATAAAATGGTAATACTACCATAAAATCAGCTCAAAATGCTAAATAATAATTAAAAAACATTATTGAACAAAACTATATTACATTAATTTTCCTAAAATACAAAATAAAGTTGTATTTCAAGTGTGACCCAAAAATGAGGAGGTTCAAAGTTTAATTTTTCTGGAAAAATAGCACATTAAAATTGCATAAAATGGTAATACTACCATAAAATCAGCTCAAAATGCTAAATAATAATTAAAAAACATTATTGAACAAACATATATTACATTAATTTTCCTAAAAAACAAAATAAAGTTGTATTTCAAGTGTGACCCAAAAATGAGGAGGTTCAAAGTTTAATTTTTCTGGAAAAATAGCTCATTAAAATTGCATAAAAATGTAATATTACCATAAAATCAGCTCAAAATAATAATCAAAAAACATTATTGAACAAAAATATATTACATTAATTTTCCTAAAAAACAAAATAAAGTTGTATTTCAAGTGTGACCCAAAAATGAAGAGGCTCAAAGTTTAATTTTTCTGGAAAAATAGCTCATTAAAATTGCATAAAAATGTAATACTACCATAAAATCAGCTCAAAATGCTAAATAATAATTAAAAAAACATTATTGAACAAAAATATATTACATTAATTTTCCTAAAAAACAAAATAAAGTTGTATTTCAAGTGTGACCCAAAAATGAAGAGGTTCAAAGTTTAATTTTACTGAAAAATATCTCATTAAAATTGCATAAAATTGTAATACTACCATAAAATCAGCTCAAAATGCAAAATAATAATCAAAAAACATTATTGAACAAAAATATATTACATTAATTTTCCTAAAAAACAAAATAAAGTTGTATTTCAAGTGTAACCCAAAAATGAAGAGGTTCAAAGTTTAATTTTTCTGGAAAAATAGCTCATTAAAATTGCATAAAATGGTAATACTACCATAAAATCAGCTCAAAATGCTAAATAATAATTAAAAAACATTATTGAACAAACATATATTACATTAATTTTCCTAAAAAACAAAATAAAGTTGTATTTCAAGTGTGACCCAAAAATGAAGAGGCTCAAAGTTTAATTTTTCTGGAAAAATAGCACATTAAAATTGCATAAAATGGTAATACTACCATAAAATCAGCTCAAAATGCAAAATAATAATCAAAAAACATTATTGAACAAAAATATATTACATTAATTTTCCTATAAAATCAAAATAAAGTTGTATTTCAAGTGTGACCCAAAAATGAGGAGGTTCAAAGTTTAATTTTTCTGGAAAAATAGCACATTAAAATTGCATAAAATGGTAATACTACCATAAAATCAGCTCAAAATGCAAAATAATGATTAAAAAACATTATTGAACAAAACTATATTACATTAATTTTCCTAAAATACAAAATAAAGTTGTATTTCAAGTGTGACCCAAAAATGAAGAGACTCAAAGTTTAATTTTTCTGGAAAAATAGCTCATTAAAATTGCATAAAAATGTAATACTACCATAAAATCAGCTCAAAATGCTAAATAATAATTAAAAAACATTATTGAACAAAAATATATTACATTAATTTTCCTAAAAAACAAAATAAAGTTGTATTTCAAGTGTGACCCAAAAATGAAGAGGCTCAAAGTTTAATTTTTCTGGAAAAATAGCTCATTAAAATTGCATAAAACTGTAATACTACCATAAAATCAGCTCAAAATGCAAAATAATGATTAAAAAACATTATTGAACAAAACTATATTACATTAATTTTCCTAAAATACAAAATAAAGTTGTATTTCAAGTGTGACCCAAAAATGAAGAGACTCAAAGTTTAATTTTTCTGGAAAAATAGCTCATTAAAATTGCATAAAAATGTAATACTACCATAAAATCAGCTCAAAATGCAAAATAATAATTAAAAAACATTATTGAACAAAAATATATTACATTAATTTTCCTAAAAAACAAAATAAAGTTGTATTTCAAGTGTGACCCAAAAATGAGGAGGTTCAAAGTTTAATTTTTCTGGAAAAATAGCACATTAAAATTGCATAAAATGGTAATACTACCATAAAATCAGCTCAAAATGCAAAATAATGATTAAAAAACATTATTGAACAAAACTATATTACATTAATTTTCCTAAAATACAAAATAAAGTTGTATTTCAAGTGTGACCCAAAAATGAGGAGGTTCAAAGTTTAATTTTTCTGGAAAAATAGCTCATTAAAATTGCATAAAATGGTAATACTACCATAAAATCAGCTCAAAATGCAAAATAATGATTAAAAAACATTATTGAACAAAACTATATTACATTAATTTTCCTAAAATACAAAATAAAGTTGTATTTCAAGTGTGACCCAAAAATGAAGAGACTCAAAGTTTAATTTTTCTGGAAAAATAGCTCATTAAAATTGCATAAAAATGTAATACTACCATAAAATCAGCTCAAAATGCTAAATAATAATTAAAAAACATTATTGAACAAAAATATATTACATTAATTTTCCTAAAAAACAAAATAAAGTTGTATTTCAAGTGTGACCCAAAAATGAAGAGGCTCAAAGTTTAATTTTTCTGGAAAAATAGCTCATTAAAATTGCATAAAACTGTAATACTACCATAAAATCAGCTCAAAATGCAAAATAATGATTAAAAAACATTATTGAACAAAACTATATTACATTAATTTTCCTAAAATACAAAATAAAGTTGTATTTCAAGTGTGACCCAAAAATGAAGAGACTCAAAGTTTAATTTTTCTGGAAAAATAGCTCATTAAAATTGCATAAAAATGTAATACTACCATAAAATCAGCTCAAAATGCAAAATAATAATTAAAAAACATTATTGAACAAAAATATATTACATTAATTTTCCTAAAAAACAAAATAAAGTTGTATTTCAAGTGTGACCCAAAAATGAAGAGGTTCAAAGTTTAATTTTACTGAAAAATATCTCATTAAAATTGCATAAAATTGTAATACTACCATAAAATCAGCTCAAAATGCAAAATAATAATCAAAAAACATTATTGAACAAAAATATATTACATTAATTTTCCTAAAAAACAAAATAAAGTTGTATTTCAAGTGTAACCCAAAAATGAAGAGGTTCAAAGTTTAATTTTACTGAAAAATAGCTCATTAAAATTGCATAAAATGGTAATACTACCATAAAATCAGCTCAAAATGCAAAATAATGATTAAAAAACATTATTGAACAAAAATATATTACATTAATTTTCCTAAAAAACAAAATAAAGTTGTATTTCAAGTGTAACCCAAAAATGAAGAGGTTCAAAGTTTAATTTTTCTGGAAAAATAGCACATTAAAATTGCATAAAATGGTAATACTACCATAAAATCAGCTCAAAATGCTAAATAATAATTAAAAAACATTATTGAACAAACATATATTACATTAATTTTCCTAAAAAACAAAATAAAGTTGTATTTCAAGTGTGACCCAAAAATGAAGAGGCTCAAAGTTTAATTTTTCTGGAAAAATAGCACATTAAAATTGCATAAAATGGTAATACTACCATAAAATCAGCTCAAAATGCAAAATAATAATCAAAAAACATTATTGAACAAAAATATATTACATTAATTTTCCTAAAAAACAAAATAAAGTTGTATTTCAAGTGTGACCCAAAAATGAGGAGGTTCAAAGTTTAATTTTTCTGGAAAAATAGCACATTAAAATTGCATAAAATGGTAATACTACCATAAAATCAGCTCAAAATGCAAAATAATGATTAAAAAACATTATTGAACAAAACTATATTACATTAATTTTCCTAAAATACAAAATAAAGTTGTATTTCAAGTGTGACCCAAAAATGAAGAGACTCAAAGTTTAATTTTTCTGGAAAAATAGCTCATTAAAATTGCATAAAAATGTAATACTACCATAAAATCAGCTCAAAATGCTAAATAATAATTAAAAAACATTATTGAACAAAAATATATTACATTAATTTTCCTAAAATACAAAATAAAGTTGTATTTCAAGTGTGACCCAAAAATGAAGAGACTCAAAGTTTAATTTTTCTGGAAAAATAGCTCATTAAAATTGCATAAAACTGTAATACTACCATAAAATCAGCTCAAAATGCAAAATAATGATTAAAAAACATTATTGAACAAAACTATATTACATTAATTTTCCTAAAATACAAAATAAAGTTGTATTTCAAGTGTGACCCAAAAATGAAGAGACTCAAAGTTTAATTTTGCTGGAAAAATAGCTCATTAAAATTGCATAAAATTGTAATACTACCATAAAATCAGCTCAAAATAATAATCAAAAAACATTATTGAACAAAACTATATTACATTAATTTTCCTAAAAAACAAAATAAAGTTGTATTTCAAGTGTGACCCAAAAATGAAGAGGTTCAAAGTTTAATTTTACTGAAAAATAGCTCATTAAAATTGCATAAAACTGTAATACTACCATAAAATCAGCTCAAAATGCTAAATAATAATTAAAAAACATTATTGAACAAAAATATATTACATTAATTTTCCTAAAATACAAAATAAAGTTGTATTTCAAGTGTGACCCAAAAATGTAAAGGTTCAGAGTTTAATTTTACTGGAAAATAGCTCATTAAAATTGCATAAAAGTGTAATACTACCATAAAATCAGCTCAAAATGCTAAATAATAATCAAAAAAACATTATTGAACAAAAATATATTATATTAATTTTCCTAAAAAATGAAATAAAGTTGTATTTCAAGCATGACCCAAAAATGAAGAGGCTCAAAGTTTAATTTTACTGGAAAAATAGCTCATTAAAATTGCATAAAAGTGTAATACTACCATAAAATCAGCTCAAAATGCTAAATAATAATCAGAAAACATTATTGAACAAAAATATATTACATTAATTTTCCTAAAATACAAAATAAAGTTGTATTTCAAGCGTGACCCAAAAATGAAGAGGCTCAAAGTTTAATTTTTTCTGGAAAAATAGCTCATTAAAATTGCATAAAATGGTAAAACTACCATAAAATCAGCTCAAAATGCAAAATAATAATCAAAAAACATTATTGAACAAAAATATATTAGATTAATTTTCCTAAAATACAAAATAAAGTTGTATTTCAAGTGTGACCCAAAAATGAAGAGGCTCAAAGTTTAATTTTACTGAAAAATAGCTCATTAAAATTGCATAAAATTGTAATACTACCATAAAATCAGCTCAAAATGCAAAATAATAATCAAAAAACATTATTGAACAAAAATATATTACATTAATTTTCCTAAAAAACAAAATAAAGTTGTATTTCAAGTGTGACCCAAAAATGAGGAGGTTCAAAGTTTAATTTTTCTGGAAAAATAGCACATTAAAATTGCATAAAATGGTAATACTACCATAAAATCAGCTCAAAATGCAAAATAATGATTAAAAAACATTATTGAACAAAACTATATTACATTAATTTTCCTAAAATACAAAATAAAGTTGTATTTCAAGTGTGACCCAAAAATGAGGAGGTTCAAAGTTTAATTTTTCTGGAAAAATAGCTCATTAAAATTGCATAAAATGGTAATACTACCATAAAATCAGCTCAAAATGCAAAATAATGATTAAAAAAACATTATTGAACAAAACTATATTACATTAATTTTCCTAAAATACAAAATAAAGTTGTATTTCAAGTGTGACCCAAAAATGAAGAGACTCAAAGTTTAATTTTTCTGGAAAAATAGCTCATTAAAATTGCATAAAAATGTAATACTACCATAAAATCAGCTCAAAATGCTAAATAATAATTAAAAAACATTATTGAACAAAAATATATTACATTAATTTTCCTAAAAAACAAAATAAAGTTGTATTTCAAGTGTGACCCAAAAATGAAGAGGCTCAAAGTTTAATTTTTCTGGAAAAATAGCTCATTAAAATTGCATAAAACTGTAATACTACCATAAAATCAGCTCAAAATGCAAAATAATGATTAAAAAACATTATTGAACAAAACTATATTACATTAATTTTCCTAAAATACAAAATAAAGTTGTATTTCAAGTGTGACCCAAAAATGAAGAGACTCAAAGTTTAATTTTGCTGGAAAAATAGCTCATTAAAATTGCATAAAATTGTAATACTACCATAAAATCAGCTCAAAATAATAATCAAAAAACATTATTGAACAAACATATATTACATTAATTTTCCTAAAAAACAAAATAAAGTTGTATTTCAAGTGTGACCCAAAAATGAAGAGGTTCAAAGTTTAATTTTACTGAAAAATAGCTCATTAAAATTGCATAAAACTGTAATACTACCATAAAATCAGCTCAAAATGCTAAATAATAATTAAAAAACATTATTGAACAAAAATATATTACATTAATTTTCCTAAAATACAAAATAAAGTTGTATTTCAAGTGTGACCCAAAAATGTAAAGGTTCAGAGTTTAATTTTACTGGAAAATAGCTCATTAAAATTGCATAAAAGTGTAATACTACCATAAAATCAGCTCAAAATGCTAAATAATAATCAAAAAACATTATTGAACAAAAATATATTATATTAATTTTCCTAAAAAATGAAATAAAGTTGTATTTCAAGCATGACCCAAAAATGAAGAGGCTCAAAGTTTAATTTTACTGGAAAAATAGCTCATTAAAATTGCATAAAAGTGTAATACTACCATAAAATCAGCTCAAAATGCTAAATAATAATCAGAAAACATTATTGAACAAAAATATATTACATTAATTTTCCTAAAATACAAAATAAAGTTGTATTTCAAGCGTGACCCAAAAATGAAGAGGCTCAAAGTTTAATTTTTTCTGGAAAAATAGCTCATTAAAATTGCATAAAATGGTAAAACTACCATAAAATCAGCTCAAAATGCAAAATAATAATCAAAAAACATTATTGAACAAAAATATATTAGATTAATTTTCCTAAAATACAAAATAAAGTTGTATTTCAAGTGTGACCCAAAAATGAAGAGGCTCAAAGTTTAATTTTACTGAAAAATAGCTCATTAAAATTGCATAAAATTGTAATACTACCATAAAATCAGCTCAAAATGCAAAATGATAATCAAAAAACATTATTGAACAAAAATATATTACATTAATTTTCCTAAAAAACAAAATAATAGTTGTATTTCAAGTGTATTGCATAGTATCATAAAATCGCATCAAAATTGTAAATAATAATTGAAAATTATTATAGAACAAAAACATTAATTTTGCCAATAAAAAGAAAAAAGTTTTATTTTAAAGCTCATCATGTTTGACTGTGAAAGAGTCAAAACAAATACAAATACAGTCTCATTTGCATAAACAATATTTTAATATGACACAACAGTGTAAATATGACATGTGATTTTATTTGTGTGTGTGAGTGTGTGATTTGTGTTGGACTGACAGAAACACAGAAAGTGTCTCTGACTGGAGAAACATCTTCATCCTGATGATCTGAAACAGGAAACTGTCTTGTGTGTCTGATATTGAACTTCCTGAAGCCTGTGATTAAAACACACACAACAACAGCAACACTTTCACATCATTACACTCACACTGTGTCCACTAATGTCTGTGTGTGTTTAATGTCACACAGAGACAATGAAGAGTTTGGATAAACTGTGAATCCAGCGTGTAGTGTTTGAGTGAATGTGTGTGTGAATGTGTGTAAGTGTGTGAGTTTGTGTGTGTCAGAGACGCTGTAGAAGGACAGAGTGCCGCCAGACACGTCCACATACACTCCTACTCTCTTACTGGACACTGAACCAGCAGATACAGCAGTGGAGTTATTATTGTGAAGGGCAGCGAATCTGTGATCAGAGCAGAACAGACTCCAGGAGTTCACATTATATCCAAACAAAGAGTCATGAATCCTTCCTTTCCTCTTGATTTCTTTATATGACACTGATATATAAACATGATCTCCACTCCATTCAGTCTCCCAGTAACAGCGTCCAGTCAGACTCTCAACACTCAGAACCTGATAATAATCAAATCTGTCTGGATGATCAGGATATGACTGATCCTTAAACATGTTTGTCACCTTTCTGTTCTCGTCAGACAGAATGAGTTGTTTGTTTGCTGTGTTTGTATCCAGTGTGAGATCACAGGCATCTGAACACAAGAACACACATTACAAGAGACACATTTACAACAACTAAACAACAAACAACAAAACTGTGTGTCTGTTTGTGGACTTACATTTGTGGAGTCCTGATGTGATCATGAACTCTCCTCCATGATCCACACTAGAAAACACACACACACACACACACACACACACACACACACACACACATTAAACACACACACACACACACACACACACACACACACACACACACACACACACACACACACATTAAACACACACACACACACACACACACACACACACACACACACATTAAACACACACACACATTAAACACACACACACACACACACACACACACACACACACACACACACACACACACACACATTAAACACACACACACACACACACACACACACACACACACACACACACACACACACACACACATTAAACACACACACACACACACACACACACACACACACACACACACACACACACACACACATTAAACACACACACACACACACACACACACACACACACACACACATTCAGTCAGTCAACAAACTGTTGCTATGCAGTTGCTAAGATACTGGGGGCAGTTGCTAGGCTGTTGCTAAGGTACTGGAAGTGGTTTCTAGACTGTTGCTATGCAGTTGCTAAGGTACTGAGGGTGGTTGCTATGCAGTTGCTAAGGTACTGGAAGTGGTTTCTAGACTGTTGCTATGCAGTCACCAGGGTACTTGGGTGGTTGCTATGCAGTTGCTAAGGTACTGGAAGTGGTTACTAGACTGTTGCTATGCAGTCACCAGGGTACTTGGGTGGTTGCTATGCAGTTGCTAAGGTACTGGAAGTGGTTACTAGACTGTTGCTATGCAGTTGCAAAGGCACTCAGTGTGGTTGCTAGGGTGTTTCTGGGTGGTTTCAAGAGTGTTGCTATGCAGTTGCTAAGGTACTGAGGGTGGTTGCTATGCAGTTGCTAAGGTACTGGAAGTGGTTTCTAGACTGTTGCTATGCAGTCACCAGGGTACTTGGGTGGTTGCTATGCAGTTGCTAAGGTACTGGAAGTGGTTACTAGACTGTTGCTATGCAGTCACCAGGGTACTTGGGTGGTTGCTATGCAGTTGCTAAGGTACTGGAAGTGGTTACTAGACTGTTGCTATGCAGTTGCAAAGGCACTCAGTGTGGTTGCTAGGGTGTTTCTGGGTGGTTTCAAGAGTGTTGCTATGCAGTTGCTAAGGTACTGAGGGTGGTTGCTAGGCTGTTGCTATATGGTTGCTATGATACTTGCTGTGTGGTTGATAACACATTTTGTGTGGTTGCTAGGGTATCGCTATACGGTTGTTAGGGTACTTGTGGTTGTGGCTAGGCTGTTGCTATGTTGTTGTCAAGGTACACAAGGTGGTTGCTAGGGTGCTGCTGTGCAGTTGTTCACACAGTATTAAACATTCCTGAAACTTCCGTCGTCACGACTACAAAATGAGAAAAAAATACGGTCGTGGTCAGAATTGTTGGTGTCCTCAGTAAATATGATCAAAAAGGCTGTGAAAATAAATCTGCATTGTTTATTCATTTGATCTTTGGTACAAACTCCCGTCCTCATCATGCATTAGGACGATATAAAGACACGTCCTCTTCCAGGCAGATTTGTAACATCTTCAGTTGATCAGAACTTCATTATTAGGGATTTTCAGTGCTGGAGCTCTTTTCTTACAGACACTTTCTAATCCATGAGGCTCAACAATCTTTTGCTGCATCAGAACTAGATATTCTTTGCTTCTTCTCATTGTGATCAATGATTCCCTCTACGGTACACATTATGTTCAAACCATGAAATACTTTTTCACAAAAGTTTTTATTACATGAAATAGCTTCAATCATACAAATAAATAAAAAAAAAAAAAGAACGGGCAGGGTGGGATGGGGCGGTATTTAGGAAAATGTTGCCATATGGCAACAATGTACCACAATGGAAAATTTCCCAAAATTACTTTTCCTATTAAATTATGATTTACTTTTCATTTCAAATGCTCATTTCTTTTATCTTTTTATTTCTTTCTATATATTCTTTTTATTTAGTCTTAATTTCCATCAAAATGTGCCACACACACATACAGACACATAAACACATGCACAAACACACTCATCATTACGGTCACTGAAGGCAAACTCATCCTCATTGTCATCACATGGAAGAGGAAACTCAGCACTCTTCCTGTTGCCCTTTCCGTAAAATATCGTTGTATTCATTTTTTTGCAAAGACTAAATAATGTCCTTATTTATACAGAAATACACACATACTACAATAAACACTTCAAATAAATAAATAATTACAATCAAATTATTGATGTTACTATCTATAAAAAATCCCAATGGGGAAATACATAACTTCAATTGGTACAGTGTTGCCATATGGCAACACTGATATTTTCTCATTTTACAGAAAAACTATGTTAGATAATATTGATTTTTGAATAAAAATATGTAATTTACTAACCAAAGATGATGCAAAAAAATCTCCTTTGAGAAGAGACATTCAGAAATGAGGTTTACAGAGCAATTTCTGGAGCACTTCAACAGGTGTCCTCCATGTTGGGGTGACAGTGGAAAAAAGTGTTTGGAGGAACATTCAAATGTCATGTGGCTTAAAAACAGCACATCATTCACTACCTTAAGGCCGGCCCTTTTAATTAACATATTACATTAGATTGTATTTTTTTTTTCAGAATAACAAGGAAGTAAGTAGAAAGTAATTGTTGCCATATGGTAACACCGTACCATAGAGGGTTAAGGGAATTTGGCCTTTGCATTACCTCACATTTACAATCCTGGATAATTTCATGCTCTGTCATGCTGATGTGCTAAAAAATGGAAATATAAATGGAAATATACTTTAGAAATATTTTACTCAAGGATTTCTAAGGGTAATTGTGGCCATTGCATATTAGAGACAATTATTCATTTCATAATGTGATTTTTATTAGATATTTAATATATTATATTATTAAAGATTTTCAAAAACTTTTTTGATCATATTTAACAAGGGTACAAACAATTCTGACCATGACTGTATATATGAAATAAAATAAACGAGTCTTGCACAATTAGATTTGTAGAAAGCACATACTTTGTCAAAATGAGCCTAACATGCAAAATAATAAACCTGAATAGGGACAGAAAATCCCAAAAGCAAACATACAATTTGTAGAGTTGTAATTACTGTACTCACAGTTTCTGAAAATGTTAAATACAGTTAGAAAATATTAAACATTTGTTAAATACAGTTTTCTCATGTTCTCATATTTATTGTTTTATTTTAATGTGTTTTTGTAAAGCCATAATTGTGTTATAATATTGTTTTGATATGTTTGCTATTTGCAATAGTTACTAATATTTTTCATAGTGTGATTTTTGGTGAATTATATTAGAAACTAGGGTAAGTCTGATTCTCAAACATCACTGTAAATATTAACTAATATATGGAACCCAAAACAATTAAAAAACAAAATCATATAGGCTACAAAAATATATTGTGTCCGTTTTTGAAATTATAGATAATCACAAATGAGATTTCAGTGATATTTTTCCCACTGAACTAGAAAATGTTCCTGGTTTTCATTTCAGAAATCTGGTCACCTTAACATTCAGTCACACACACACACACACACACACACACACACACTTTCCTTGCTCAAAGGCTTGTACTAGGACTCGAACACGCAACCTTTGGGTCCCATAAAGGTGGATGAGCAACTGTTTGACTGTTGTTTATACCAGTGGATCTGGTCTGGAGAAATATAAATGACATCACTCTAAATTGAGCTAAAGAATTGAACTTAAAATCTGCACTGATATTAACTGATTCAAACAAACTGCAGACTAATCAACTCAGTTTTATAAACTTGTACTTGTACAATGTCTGGCATGAATTGTCTCTGCTCTTCAAAAAGCAGAGGTGGAACCAAAAGTCCATTTAAGGCAAGTCATTTCACTCGGCGGCCATCTTTGAAATGCCTCTTGGGCATGCAAGTGCAGCTCCTATCTATACGGAAGAACGCAAGTACAGTGGACACATGAAAGTGCCCGGATGTGTTCTTGAAATCGAGGATGCATCAAACGCAGACTTGAGAGAATCGAACCATTAGAAATCTCAGAAGACGCTGCGGGCGGACGACGTATGGAAGCCTGTAAGCTGTAAAAAATCCATTCTGACATTCCCACGGCAAACGCGCAAATACATGACGGCCCGTGAAAGTAAACATTTTCGTTTTGTTTTGCATTATTTTAATGAAGTGAGAAACCCTGTTGTAATTCTTATTGGCATATTAAAAAGAATATGTAATATTATACTTATAGACTAATCATTTTCACAAATACATGCGGTAAAAAGCTACAAAATAATAGGAAAATATTGTCTATAATAAAATGAAATAAATGTTTTAAAGCGTTATGGCATTTGTTTGATATTATTGTGCATTGCGTGCTGCTGTCTCACTCCTTATAATCTGCTGGGACTGTCAGTTGAGCAGCAAGAACACAGCGAATCTCATTTCTCACAATCACACGTTCTGTGTTCTCGCATCCTTCCGAGTTCGTTCTTTCAAGGAAGCCTGGCAAGACCGATCTCCACGGGAACACAAGTTTGTTCTTTGCATTCTTGGAATTGAGAAACAGCCTGACTCTTTCATTTAGAAGGCGGAGTTTATTTGCCATTTTGAGCGTTACACTTTCTTCCATCATAAATAATAGGAGTGCACTGTCTTCCTATATATAAAGTCTTTTGTGGAGCATCCTAGCAAACAGGGGACGTTGTGAACGTCTGTTTAGGTCCGCAGTACGTTCGCTTTGTAACATTCGGTGATGGACGTTTTGAGGATGTTCACTTACGTCCGCATTTGGTCCTCTTTTTGACGTCCCCTGGCGGATATTCATAGGACATTCGTCGGAGCCATGCAGTTTGCAAACGTCCCTGTCTAGTCCCTCATCTGCCATTTCCATAACAACACTTGAAAAATACAGTCGCCCCATGCTTGAGCTTTATCATCAGACCTGACACCTTGCAACTCAGGCAAAGTTAATTAAATTAAAGACAAAATTAAACTAAAATATAAACCCATATTGGATTTTAAGGCGAGACACTGCAGGTGAATAGGGTAAAAAAAAAAAAAAAAAAAAACGAATAATTATCACCTTGCTTACCCAGTTAATTAATTACATTGATAATTGCAAACATTTTTTGTAGTACAAGTTTTCTAAAATGTTAGGTTTAAATATGCAAATGAGGCATTATTTAATTAAATATGCACTCATTTGCACACATTTCTAGTACCAAAATCTAAACACTGGATGAAATCAGTTTCAAAATTCTTGTTTATTTATTTATTTATTTATTTTTTTTTTACATTAGAGTCAATTATTTATATATATACATATATATATATATATATATATTTTTTTTTTTTTTTGCAGAGGGAATTTTGAGTATATATTTGTCACTCCATAATTCAGAAAATACTTAGACAAAAAACACTATATTTTCAAAATTTTTGGGGGAATAAAATGTTGCATATATAAACAAGCAAATTATATATGAACAAAACCCTCTGCAGAAACCTTCAGGATATAGACAGGAATACAAATGTAAAGTTTGGTGTGTGTAAGTGCTACTGAAGTGGAGATTTATGGCTCAGTGTAGGAGAAAAAACTCATTTTGTGAAAACAGGATTTAAAAATATTAATTGTAATTGAAATCTACTGACACAAATAGATAAAGTGCTATAAAAGAAACACTTAACATTGTCTTTTGGATATCTTCTTTCCACTAATCTGAAAAAACACTTTATGGAAAACCAAAAAGCCCAAATTCTTAAAAACACTGAAAAACAGTGTTTTTGCCTGGAGTGTCTCCCCTTAAAGGGTATATTACTGTAATTAAAGATGTCATCAAATCACGAGTCTGTTTTTAGCAGTTAGGCTCTCATTTAAACATCAAAAACATGATACCCTTCAATAATAAAATTGAACATAGGCTACAATGAGGCCCTATTTTAGCAATCAAATGAGCGTGTGATTGAGTGACATCACTTTAGGTTATGCGCATGTATCCATGGAAACGCTCAGCTGAGCAGTGACAGTTAACGGTTCTGCTGGTGATTTCCTCAGTCACGGCCTCGAGTTTTCGCTTTCGCTGGTCGAAAAGGTATTTATATTTTTATATTTGAAGAGTTCAGATGCAAAACCAGCTAAATCCATCTGACGTATTTCTTTAAAATTAGCATTTCTTTCTGGCTACTTTGTATAGGTTTCTATGTAAGTACCGGTACTTCTGATTGGGCTGAGGCTGGAATTTAGCGAGTTTGAAGTAAAAGTGTTTGATGGACGTATAATATGTGTCAGGAGCATTCACTCAGTATCATTATCTCATTTTTGACCGAGATGCCTTTTAGCTGGTTTTGCATCTGAACTCTTCATTAGTAGACATTAGCTACTGTAACCACTGTCTATCTCAAAATGCTTACCTTTTTTGAAAAGTTCACCTTTTAACGGCTGCTAACCGTTAGCCTGTGTGAACACTTTCGAAGCTAATGTTAGCATGTAAAGGTGAAATGATTAAATGTACATAATATTGAAAGAAATTGAACTTAAAATACTGAATTTCCATGTTGTAAAATACACACAGAGATGCCTGTATGCAGCAAAAAACCCATTTGGGACGGATATCTTCATATGTGCGCTAAATTTCGGACCAGTTGGTCTAAATCCAAATTGTCAACAGTGTTTACAAATTATTTTTCAATGGACAAATGATAGTCCTAGTCTTATAAAATCATAACACTACTGAATGTGTTCATTTTGTTGTTTTAGGTTAGAAGACAACGGGAAGAATTGCTATTGGACTAAACCCACAGATGACAATCACACACACACACACACAAGGAAAGAGCACCGCAACTTTACAATTGTTCAATTAAAATAAACGCATTTTGCTCTATACAACGTGTCTGTTGTCTTTGATTAGCCTAAAAGTAAAATAAAATTACATTCTGAGAAGCTAAAGCGAAAGTCCCCTAAACGTCTCGAATGGCCGCTGCACGTCCTGTGAACATCCCCGTGAACATCTGGAGGACGTCTTTGCGGACGTCAAGAGGACCCTACACACTGACGTCCGGGGGATGTTCGCAGAGGCCATTTAGGGAACTTTCTGGGGACCTTTTTTTGTTAGCTGGGATAACATCTAATACAGCACGCAATACAGACAAAGATTTGCAAACAAGTATGACTTACATGTCTAAAGCATATAAAATGAATAAACTAGTCTTATTAGATAATCTCTTCACATGCTATCTTTTGACTATTGTTTCTACAGTTTGGTTTGGTTTAGTTAAGAGCTCATTCAATCATAACAACTTACTTGAGTTTTTCCAGGTGGTTGAGCAGCTTCACTCCTGAATCTCCTGGGTGATTGTAGCTCAGATCCAGCTCTCTCAGGTGTGAGGGGTTTGAACTCAGAGCTGATGCCAGAGCAGCACAACCCTTTGCTGTCACTAAACAATGAGATAATCTACAACAGAAAGGGTTTATGTTAGTGTGCTTCATTTATCAGAAAAATGCAGTACAATATACAATGTAATAACCAAAAGGACTTTTTACTGATGATTGTTTTTTTTTTTTTTTTTTTTTTTTTTTTAAATAAGGCCCTCTGATTGATTTAAACTTCCTGACACTAAATAATCTGAAAGAGTCATCAGTAGCCACGTTTACATGTACACTTTTTTTGTCATTCCGATTAAAATCATTCCGATTGAAACATTCAGTGGACTGTTTACATTATCTAATCAGATATGGTGTTTATATGTGCCTTCAATTTTGGGACACGCTAATAGCGTACAATGACAACAAATACAAATCACCTGAGGAAAAAACACCAGTATGTGTGTTAATATTTTTTAATAGCTGCTTGCACTTGCTTAGAATAAACAGACTAATATTTGAATCCCTTGTGTTCATTTAAGAGCACAGTCATGTGGCCAGAACATGACACATACTCACTCACAGAAATCATACGGCCATCTTCCATCGTACCACACAGAACCAAATTGATTTCTTGTTTGCAGTGTCTAATAACTAAGTTGCACATATTTATCTACCAGATAAAATGATAAACACAATATAGGTTGATCTCAGCCAGCTGATCAACACGTAACACCATATCGTCCTAATTTCCTAATGTTAAAACAGTAAGGGATAAAATAACAGTACGACCCTCTCTAACGCAGCTCTGAAATTAATTGCATTGTGATACTAAAAAGTTTTACTGTACTTAAATGGAACAAATACACAATTTCTTAACAGAAGTTGCTGAACATGAATCAAAGCGTGCAATTGGTGATCGCGTGCAGTTGTTGATGATTGCAGAAGCATGCAGTCCCTTTCTTATGAGTGCTGTTTTACCGGTTTCACTTTTGCTTTCGAAATCTATCACGTTTAGCAAGGAGGAGAGAGGATGGATGGGGGGCACAGCCCGCGACTGCCCCCCACCTTTGCACCTTGGCACGACACCAGTCCTGCTTGACCTAGATGCAAAGTAATCTGTTTAACTTGTTTACATGGCAGAATTTTAATTTTGTTTGATTTAAAGAAAGGTTTATCCCACCCCTCCTAAACCGATTACAATTTCATTCAGTTTGAGCATTTTTATTCAGATTGAGGTGTTTATATGGAGCATTTTCATTCGGATACAACTTTTAAACCGATTACAATGCTCCATATAAACTCACCTACTGAGTTTAAAAGCACTTAATGTATATCCACACCAAAGAAGCGATCTTTTTTCTGATCACAGTTCAGCTACACTGGTTTCCCAAATATTAAGAAGCACCATTTAGACACAAATAGTCACAATTATTTATACATTTATTTCATCTCCTATTGCTCACCTTATCAACTGCTCTAATTCTTCTGGGTTTGTCCCTCTGTTATTAAAAACTGATGTTGTCAGCCTAGATTCTCATGTTATGAACAATTTCAGACCTAACTCCAATCTCCCTTTCTTTTACAAACTCCTCAAAGAAGTTGTTGCCTCTCAGTTGCACTCTCATCTCAATTTATGGATCTTTTGATCCATATCAATCAGGTTTTCGCACAGCACAGCTAAAAATTGCCAATGACATTCTACTTTCTGCTGATTCTGACTGTCCTACTATTTTCATTTTTTTCTGGATTTAGCAGCTGCTTTTGACATGGTTTGCCATCTCTTGTCTCTCAGTTATAGGTATTATGGGTATTATATTGTTTTATCTTGGCTTACATTAATGGACAACTTTTCATTACTGTCAATAGCTTTCAATCTTTCACTTGTCCTCTCTCTCAAGGTGTTCCTCAAAGTGTTCTTGGACCTCTGCTTTTAAATGTCCATTTACTACCTCTCAGTCACATTGTCACAGTCTCAGTTACTGTTGTCACGCTGATGACTTGCAAATCTACATATCAGCTTGCTCTTCTTCTGCTCTTAAAACTGATATTACTGTATTTGGTCCACCATCCTTTCTACCATAGTCTGAATTGAGTTTTGGGATTTACATTTTTTTTTTACTTACCTTTCAAAATCATATAAATATAATTTCTAAGACTGCATTTGACCACCTTTTCAATATTGCACAACTGCAGCCTGTTTCAGGCTTTCAGCCCCGAAGACAATAAAATTATAGTTCATGCTTACATCTTGACTATTTTAATTCTCTTCTTATTGGACTGCCTGCTAAAACATTTGCTGAATTACAGAGTAATTACAGAGCTGCCAGAGTAATTTCTCTTTATTATATTATAGAGAAAGAGAATATTTATTATTATATTATATTATATTATATTATATTATATTGTATTATAGATAATTAAACAGTTCTGCATGAGATTTTATTTAAAATTATTTTTTAAATATGATTTCTTGTTAACTAACACAGTGCTGTAAAAATCTTTTCTCAGGTAACCCTTGATTTTGATAGAGTGAGTGAGTCTATTTGATATGTGTACTTCAGGCAGATCTAAATACCACAAAGCAACACGACTGTGATGTCACTACAGATTGCATTTAATTTACCCCCACCCCAAACAATGTATGATACGTTTATTGTTTTATAAATATTTAAAACAGGACCAGGGATACCTATAGACTTATAGAATGCTGCATCAAATAAAACTGCAAAGGGAGAAAAATGTAAATAATAACTAATGTAAATAATAACTCATTCGCATTTTTTAAGTGACCAAAAGATTAGTGGGCACTCGTGCAATGTAATCAGTGATGAACATCTGGTTGAACAAGGCGTAGGTAAGTTAGGTTTTTTTGTGGCTAGTTAATGTTTTGTTTACCTTTATAATGTTATGTATACAATACTGAACTTGCATTCTTGATTTTAAATAAATTATAATTAAAGAGGAAACTGAAAAATAAATACTTTTTTTTTTTTTTACATCAATATTCCAGTGAAAATCTTTACCTTTAAAATCAATACATTTAGTAAAATCTTGAAAAATTAATTAGATAAAGTACTGTTTCTGTAATGTAAATGTCAACATTTTTTAAATCTTAACACATTCATGCCTGTACTATATGAATAGATACAAACTGCTGTCTCTAAAATTAACATTCTCCTATATTGCTCAAAACTACTATTATGAAAGGCTTTAACAAGAAGCGGCACAAAAATGCTTAAATATATCCCAGACGCAGAATGTTGCACTTTAAAGTAATACGGGCAAGAATAGCTCCACAAGCGATGAAAAGTTTATAAGAGTTAGAAAAGAAAGGCACACAAAGCACAATGAGAAAAGATATTGTGTGTAAGCAACTTCTAATGTATTGCATTTAATAAACAGTTTACTGAGCCTTTTTCATCTGGGTTTTATGTAATAGTCACTGCGTGTGTGAATGACGAGTTTCGTTCAGTCTAATACTTTAGTGCATTAACAACAGGCCCCAAGCAGCAAGTATCACACCACTCAGAATTCTCAACTCCCAACAATACACATATATATACACACACACACACTCACACACACACACTCACACACACACACACACACACACACACACTTTTCATAATAATG
The DNA here is from genome assembly GCA_036247105.1 of Cirrhinus mrigala. NCBI lineage: Eukaryota > Metazoa > Chordata > Actinopteri > Cypriniformes > Cyprinidae > Cirrhinus > Cirrhinus mrigala. The sequence continues at coordinate 35,148,271 of CM070009.1, read as the reverse complement.
GAACATCAGAACATCTTAAAGAGAGATTAAAACTAGACAACACGCTGTTCGAAAGTTGAATGGAGAATGACATTTGTCTCTGCGAACTATACTGTCTGTTCCTTCTTTTTATTTATAAAAACTAATATACTGTCTACATCTTATTTCTTCAGGAGACCTAAAACATGAAGGTGAGTAACTGATTTTCATTTTCGGGCGAACTATCCCTTTAACAGCTGTTCTGTGTTCTTAATGATCATCTACTCAAATATTACACAGTAGTTACACTTTCATTGCATATGTCTTACATTTACTGGACAAGGCATGTGAGTTCTTCCCCACAGATGATACTATGAACCAGCTTTACCACTAAAGACTATCACAAAAGGCTACAAAACTGTCACTGATAGTCAGGGAGCCAACACATTATATTATTAAAGTGCAAAAATCCAACAATTACACTGAAAAAAAAAAATAAATAAAAAAAAATAAATAAAAAAATAAAATATTTAGCTACTTGAAAGAAAAAAAGTTTAGGATAGTTGTTCGGTCACACTTTATTTCAAGGTCAAATTCTCTCTATTAATTAACTATTATGACTTTTGGCACAATAAACTCCTAATTACTGCTCACTAAAGTAGTTATTAAGTTTAGATATTAGGTAGGATTAGAGATGTATATGAATGTGGTCATGCAGAATATGTGCTTTATAAGTACTAATAAATAGTCAATATGCTAGTAATATGCATGTTAATAAACAACTAGTTAATAGTGAGAACTGGTACTTAAGTGTTACTGGTTGTTCTCAACTGTGGTTCTGGGGACCAACTGCTCTGCACATTTTGTATGTCTCTCTTATCTGACACACTCAGTTCAGCTCCTGGTAAGCAAATTATCTGAATCAACAGTGTTAAATAAGGAAAACATACAACAATTGTAGAGCTGGGTTTTCGGGACTGAATTTGAGAACCTCTGGTTTAGGAACCTTGATATAGAATTTATCTCAATGAAACAGACATACCTATTCTTTGCAAAATTATATCTGAGTTTTAGATTTAGATTATTTTAATTTGTCATGAGGTACACGCTAGGGACATCCTCTATCTCCCTTTTTTTTGTCATAATTAATGGCACTCTCTCAGTAATGCTTAGAACTCTTCTCATAATTTAGGGAATAATCCAAAATAGAACCGAATTTAAACTAGCTTTACATGCGCAGCTTGTTACTTTTTTATAACTGATCCAAATTGTATTCCCAAGATAATACGCCTACTACTTGAATTTGGGAAATTCTCCGGGTATAGCTTATCTCTGTAGCTTATCTGCAGCAAGTTTTGATGTGTTATATGTTCAGAGACGTTGCTTTTCTACATTTCCTGGTGTTATTTGAGTTTCTGCTGCCTTTCTATTAGCTTGAACCAGTCTGGCCATTTTCCTCTGACCTCTGCCTTCAACAAAGAACTGCCACTCACTGAATATTCTTTTTTTGCCTTTTCAGACCCTTCTCTGGAAACAACAGAGATGGCTTTTCATGAAAATGCCAGAAGAGCAGCAGTTTATGAAATACTCCAGCAAGTGTGACACTAACAATCATGCTACATTCAAAATCGTTTAAATAGTCTTGCTTCCACATTCTGATGTTTAGCTTAAAATTCAGCAGATCCTCCTGACACTGTATGTCTAAACGCATGCTGTTATGTGATTAGTGTATTAGAAATTTGCATTAAAGATCTATGGAACAGGTTTACCTGAACCCAGTGAGTGTACATGTATATTTTACACAGAACAATTAAATACCAGATTAAATACCTCAGTATGTTGAGTTGACAGTTCAGACTCTTTAGTCCATCAGAGAGCAGCTTCACTCCCGAATCTTCCAGGTCATTGTTACTCAGGTCCAGCTCTCTCAGACGGGAGTCTGATGATTGTAGAGTTGAAGCCAAAATTTCACAGCACTGATCAGTGAGATCACAGCTGACCAATCTAAACAAGATAAAATAATTAACTAGATTAACACTGCATAGATTTTGATTGCTCTTGACCATAAAGCACTCATGAATTAAAGTACATAATTACATGTTTAAGAAAACTTGGACTATATAAATAAACACATGACAAAATCTGCTATATATAAAACTAGAATTTATATATTTACTGAGAAACATGTTCCAGTGTTAAATATTTGCGAGTTGCAAAAGTATGTGCTTTCAGTATCTGGTGTGACCCCTTTTTAAAGCAATAACCCATGTAACGTATTTTCCACTGATCAGTCCTGCACAGCTTGTAGGAATTTTAGCCTATTCTTCAGTACAGAAACACTTGAATCCTGTGATATTTGTGGGTTCCCTCCTATGAACTGCTTGCTTCAGGTCGTTCCACAACACTTCAATAGGATTAAGGTCCAGACTTTTGACTTGTGTGCTTGTGGTCATTGTCTTGCTGCATGACCCACTTTCTTCTGAGAGTCAGTTCTCAGACAGATGTCCTGACATTTTCCTTTAGAATTTGCTGGTATAATTCAGAATTCATTGTTCCATCAATGATGGCAAGCCATTCTGGCCAAAATGCAACAAAGCAGGCCCAAACCCATGATAGTACCACCACCATGCTTCACAGATGGAATAAGGTTCTTATGCTGGAATGAAGTGTTTTTCTTTTTCCAAACATAACACTTCTCATTTAAACCCAAAAAGTTTTATTTTGGTCTCATCCGTCCACAAAACATTTCCCCAATAGCCCTTTGACTTGTTCACATGATCTTTAGCAAACTGCAGGTCGACAGCAATGTTTTTCTTTTGGAGAGTTTTGGAGAGCCATTCATACCATGGTTGTTCAGTGTTCTCTTTATTATGGACTCATGAACATTAATAAATTTATATTAACCAATGTGAAAGGCCTTTATGTGCTTAAAAGTTACCCTGAGGTCTTTTGCAACCTTGCAGATTATTACAAGTCTTACTTCGGAGGGATCTTTGTTGGTCGACCACTCCTAGGGAGGGTAATAGTGGTCTTGAATTTCCTCCATTTGTAAAGAATCTGTCTGACCGTGGATTTGTGGAGTCCAAACTCTTAAGAGATGGTTTTGTAACATTTTCTACCCGGATGAGCAACAACAACTGTTTTTCTGAGCTTCTCAGTGATCTACGTTGTTTATACCACTATTCATTTCCACAAATATGATCAGACTTTGACAGATACCTGTTATTTAATTAAAACAAGGCATACACTGGCACCTGATAGTCATCCTATTGACTAATAACACATCTAAACAAATGGACTCTAATTACACCTCAAAATTAACTGCTAATCCTAGAGATTCACATACTTTTGCAACTCAAAAATATTTATCTTATTAACTTTTTGGTCATATTTATGCAGAAATATAGACAATCCTAAAGGGTTCACAAACGTATATATATATAATTACACATTATAATTAAAATCTAATTCAGTGTGAAAGCCAAACCTCAGTATGTTGAGTTGACAGTTTGAACTCTTTAGTCCAGCACAGAGCAGCTCCATTCCTGAATCCTGCAGGTGATTTGAACTCAGATCCAGCTCTCTCAGGGAGTTTGATGAATGTAAAACTGAAGCAACAGCTTTACAGCACTGATTGGTGAGTCTGCAGATGGCCAATCTAAAAGAAATAATTCATTATATACACACTGCATAGCTAGAAATTGATGTTTGAGAGCACTGTCTTATGTTTCTGATAAGAAAGTGTCTGCACAAAACATGAATGTGAAGGTTACATTCCAACATTGTATGAAAGAAATGATAACAACCTCATATGTTGAGTAATTAATGATGAATCCGTTATTTCTCATCTTTTTTTATTAATGTCTTTCAATATATCTTAACCAAAAACATTCATGAATTATAAAGTATACACACACACACACACACACACACACACACACACACACACACACATATATATATATATATATATATATATATATATATATATATATATATATATATATATATATATATATATATATAAATATATATATATATATATATATATATATATATATATATATATATAAATCTGAATCAATGCGAAACACAAACCTCAGTATGTTGAGTTGACAGTTTGGACTCTTTAGTCCAGCACAGAGCAGCTCCACTCCTGAATCCTGCAGGTCATTGTTACTCAGGTCCAGCTCTCTCAGGGAGGAGTCTGATGATTGTAGAGTTGAAGCCAAAATCTCACAGCCCTGATCACTGAGTTTACAGTTGGACAATCTAAACAGTGTAATGAAAAATAATTACATACACACTGTAAAGATATAAATTGATGTTTGAGAGCATATGATGCACTGTCTCATGTTTCTGATAAGGTGTCTGCATAGAATGTAAAGATTTGCATCCCACTGTGATGTTGAGTTCTGTCATGACCTGACTTGCTATTGCCAATACATCTATAGACATGCTGCTGCACATATACAATATAATTACATGAATCCTTTAATGGCCACATTATCATACTTATTTATTAATGTCTTTTAATAGCTCTTGATCATAAAGCACTTATGAATTTGAGCACACACAAAAGAAACCTCTAGCTGTATATATAAAGTATATAATATAATCACACAATATTTTTATTAAAATCTAAATCAGTGTAAAAGCCAAACCTTAGCATGTTGAGTTGACAGTTTGGACTCTTCAAACCATTACAGAGCAGCTTCAATCCTGAATCTTGCAGTTGATTGTTACTCAGGTCCAGCTCTCTCAGGGAGTTTGATGATTGTAAAACTGAAGCCACAATTTCACAGTGCTGATCAGTAAGATTACAGTCTATCAATCTGAAAACAGGGAGGATATTTTGGTGAGCTGGTGTATCCATGAGATTGAAACACTGTAATATTTCCTTGTCTAGCAGACCTTATTTGTCAATACATATTATATGACTATACGATTGCAGACAATATCATCAGGCAGTACAAATGTGCCCTAGTTTTGGCTCTCTGTGGAGTTTTGTATTCTGGGTGTTTATTTATATATTTCAACTGAAGACTTTGGATGGATTTTTTTTAAACAAACTTTTGTTCAAACATTTTCTGAATAGTTCACCAACATTTAACACTTCAGCTAAAGCATGAATAAGCTAACAAAACATATTAGCTACATATTTATATTGGGCCTTTATGTGCTTAAATTATATGCTAAAAATATTGTGCTTCCCTAGTCTCTAATAAAATGTTTTCTTAAAATAGTTTTTTCATTTATTATTAATTCATTTATTTATTCACGTGTATGTATATATACACGTGAATATATATATATATATATATATATATATATATATATATATATATATATATATATATATATATATAAATATATATATATATATACACACCTGAATATATATATATATATATATATATATATATATATATATATATATATATATATATATATATATATATTTATTTATTTATTTATTATTTATTTATTTATTTATTATTTTTTTTTGCTGTATTGTGTCAATAGGAAATATCAGCTTACACTTCCAAACATTCATTTTGGCATTAATTGTAGTAATCCAGTGAGATTTTTGTTTGCACAAGAAGTCTGACAACAGCCAGTGCTCCACACAGAGATCTGATCTCGTCATCATCCAGTCTGTCTGGAATGACATAAAGAAACAAAACAATCTGAGACAGACTAAATCCAGAAGAACTGTGGCAATGTCTCCAAGATGCTTCAAGAAACCTACCTGTAAAGCTACCTGAAAAACTATGCGAAAGTGCACCAAAGGCAAAAGCTGTTGTAAACACAAAGGATGGTCACAACAGATGTTGATTTAATGTAGTTAATGGAAGTTAATTAATAAAGAAAATCCATTTATGACATAAATGACAATGAACTTTGACAACATCCTCATTTTAGAGCATTTTACACAAGTGCCTGAAACTTTTAACAGCACTGTAGCTTTGCAGAAGGTTTCTTGAAGCATCTTGGAGATGTTGCCACAGTTCTTCTGGATTTAGTCTCTCTCAGACTGTTTTGTTTCTTTATGTCATTTCAGACAGACTGGATGATGATGAGATCAGATCTCTGTGTGGAGCACTGGCTGTTGTCAGACTTCTTGTGCAAACAAAAATCTCACTGGATTATTACAATTAATGCCAAAATGAATGTTTGGAAGTGTAAGCTGATATTTCCTATTGACACAATACAGCAAAAACAGAAATAACGGATTTAAAACCATTTTTTGTTTGTGAAAATACTAGTGGCCTATGTCTTTTGCACAGTACTCTCTCTCTCTCTCTCTCTCTCTCTCTCTCTCTATATATATATATTTTTTTTTTTTTTGTCAAATGTAACTACTGCATATTCACATTTTCACACTTACAGAGCTCTTCTGCAGTTCCTCACAGCAGGCAACAGTCTCTGTCTACCATCTATTGATTTCGTGGTGAATTTTTTAAGATCAAATTCATCCAGCACCTCCTCTGACATCAGGATTATGTTTGCCAAAGTTGAACACTGTGCAAGAGAAAGACTTTTTTCTTTTGTTTTAGATTTTAAAAATGCCTGCATTTCTTCAACTACAGAGTTATCCTTCATCTCAATCAAGCAGTGTGACAGATTAATCCATCTGTCAGGGCTGACATTGTTTTTTTGACCTCGTTTGAGGTTTTGGATTATTTTCTTGATGCTTTCTGGGTTGTTCTCTGTGTGTATTAGTACACTCTGTAAGAGTTTCTGATTGCACTCCAGTGAGATGCCATGAAGAAATCGAAGGAAAAGATCCAGGTGTCCATTTTTACTTTTTAAAGCTTTATTCATTGCTCCCTTCAGAAGCACATCAAGAGGAACATTTTCACACTGAGTTCTGGACTTTCCTGTCAGGAACATTTTCAAAACCTCACTGTTCTTGTATAAATAGCAGTAAAACACATACAGTGCTGCAAAAAACTCCTGAAAGCTCAGATGTACAAAACTGTAAACCTTCCTGTGACAAATCACAGATTCTTCCCTAAAGATCTCAGTGCAAATCCCAGAATACACTGAGGCGTCAGTGACGTCTATGCCGCTTTCTCTCAGGTCCTCCTCATAGAACATCACATTGCCCTTCATCAGCTGATTGAAAGCCAGTTCAGCAAGTTTCACAATCACATCTCTGTTGGACTGCAGGAGTTTCTCTGGATGTCTATCTTCATACTTCTGGTTTTTCATATTTGTTTGAATGAGCAGGAAGTAGATGTACATTTCAGTCAGAGTTTGAGGGATTTCTGCACTGAGATCTTGTTTCAGGAGGTTTTGAAGCACAGTGGCTGAGATCCAGCAGAAGACGGGTATGTGACACATGATGTGGAGGCTTCTTGCTCTTCTGATGTGTGAGATGATTCTGCTGGCTTGATGCTCATCACTGATTCTCTTCCTGAAATATTCCTCCTTCTGAGGGTCATTGAATCCCTGAATTTCTGTCACACGGTTGATGTATTTAGAGGGGATCTGATTGGCTGCTGCTGGTCTGGTGGTGATCCAGATGAGAGCAGAGGGAAGCAGATCTCCTTTCATGAGGTTTGACATCAACACACCCACTGATGAAATCTCAGTCACATCAGAAACTTTCTGACTGTCTGAAAACATCAGTGAAATTCTGCTTTCATCCAGACCATCAAAGATGAACACAACTTTACATTCATCATAAATCTTTGAGTCCAGATCTTGAAGTTCAGGATGAAAGTCAAGCAGAAGTCTGTGAAGACTGTACTGATGATCTTTAATCAAGTTCAGCTCTCGAAATGGAAGCACAAACATGAAATCTACATCCTGATTGACTTTTCCCTCGGCCCAGTCCAGAATGAACTTCTGTACAGAGACAGTTTTTCCAATTCCAGCGATGCCTTTAGTAAGAACAGTCTTTATTTTGTCTTTCTTCTCTCTTGTCTTCTCCTCATATCCTGGTTCAGGTAAAGGATTAAAGATGTCATTGCAGTTGATTGGAGTGTCTTGGAGTGTCCTGTAACTTTTCTCCATCTGTAGCACCTCATGTTCTTCATTCACTCCTTCACTCTCTCCCTCTATGATGTACAGCTGTGTGTAAATCCTGTTCAGGAGGGTTTGATTCTCTTGTAGTTTGACTCCCTCAAATAAGCTCTCATACTTCTTCGTCATACTGGCTTTGTGCTGGTCTTTGACTCTCTGGAGATCCTCATGCACTGGTTGGTGAGATTTAAACTGCAGATCTGCTTCCATGTCATGATGACCAATGTGGTTCTGGCTGTAGGAGGATGTGCAGGTCTGACAAGACACAAATCTGATCGTGTCAGCTCTCCCACTATGGAAAAGACATTTAGAAGAACAGAGACACAAAAACAAACAGGATATACCTTTATTAAAATAGATTTAAATGCCACTAATATTATCTTACCACATTTACAAGGCATTTAACTGTACACTATGTAACTTTTTGCCCTCTAGTAGTTAAAAAAAACAATGCATGCATTTTTAAAAGCACAATATTGCAAAGACATGGAAATCTAACAACTATCACCTGAGCATGTAAGTGTAATATTTTATGCTGTTGTTCTGGCACCATTTCCACATCAAATATACTTTTTAACTTTAAAAATCTGTAAGTTCTCTCCATCTCCAATCTGTGTGTGTGTGTTTTTTATTTTTTTTTTTTTGAGGTGCAAAATTAAGATGGATAACATATTAACTAATTATTTAAATATTGTTAATTCTGAACAAAAAAAAGTTATATAGTGCACCTTTAATAGACTCTTTGTAAATATAACACAATTCCTATCTATTATGGCAATTGTAATCCCTAGCATCACAAAAGAGGTTCCTCAAGGTTCTGTTCTAGGACCTGAAGGATTACAAATTTTAGAATCTGTTTAAAATATGCTGATCCTATGCTAGGTTCCAATATAACAACATGAACGAAAAAGTTATGTATATTGTGACATTCTAAGAGCAGGCAGCCCAGCTGAACATCTGGCAGGTTTCCCAAGTTAAGTGTGAATTCTAAGCTCAAGGTACAATGGTGCCTTTTGCTTTAGCATCTATGCATTTGAATGACACTTGTATGCTAAATAGATCAAGGCTGGGAAAAACCTGTTACTGGGCTGATTTCCAGTACCACATTTGCATACTTTGTTTAGATTGATTCCACCTCTATGTACTCCTCCCCCTTGAAACCTATATACACTTCTGTGCTGAGATTTTGTTAGACGACTTTTTGATGAGAAATATGTTTTTTTAAAGAAGACTTCTGCTTCAAGATATCCAAAACGTCTCCTGGTCTCTAAGAAAAATTTCCAACAGACCAATATTGTTTTCTATTGTTTTTAAATGATTACTGTTGTAGGACTGAGCAAAGGTGAAGGTCAGCTCAAGGTTCTATGTCCTAAACATCTGAATACCACATACATCAATCTCACACCATCCTATCAGAATTCAAGGAAGATTTTTCTTTACATACAATTATTTGTATCAACCACAATCATTTCGCACATCATCATGCAACTGATGTTTTTGTTCTTATTATTGGTTCCAAATAAAGGTGTAAGTTTCCAGATTTACTGTCTTGGAAATCCAAATGAGACAAGACAAAAAGGAGCACAATAAAGTACTTATTTAACATAAATAACTGAGTGACCGAGTAAGTAAGAATATAAATAAGTAAATAAATATATATTTTTTAATTTCTTAAAATTCTATTTAAAAATTGCTAAGTATTTTTTAAGTTTAATTTCTTTACATTGTTTTACATTAGTAAAGAGCTTTCTGGCTAAATCACTTTAATGCAGAAATAAAATAAAAAATAAATCTTTTTTTGTAATCTTTGCGTACATTACTGGTTCTTGTGTTAAATGCCTCAGTCTAAATGATTGTACTTAGAGAGAGTCAAAGGTCTCTGTGCCATTACTAATTTCTAAAACATGTGATACTCACACAGAGTCAGAGGTCACAGTAGGTCCATCATTGAGATAAGAAGGCAGAACATTAGAGTTGTTACTCTTCATAGAGACACCACTAGATATTGGAGATTCTGCTCTCTTTCTTTTCCTGCTGATGATACAGAGAGAGAAAAAAAATCCAGAAATATGGCAGACTGCTTCTCTGTAGTTCATCTTGTGTTGTCACACTTGTCAAAACTAGAATGTATATATCATGTAGTTATATAAATATAGTTATATAGAAAGAAAACAAATGTTTTATTCACAATATTGCTTTAATAAAATACATACTTCAACCAATTACAAATGAAAACAGCATTTATGTTGATCAACTGAGAACAACATGAAGGTCATCAGAGCGCTAATAATTATGTAGGTCAGTAGTTTTCAAACTGTGGCACACAGACTAATACTACTCTGATAATAGTAATATAGTGTATATAGTGCACAGCATAAATGAGTGCACCTTCTATGGAACTTAACAAATTCACCAATTACTCTTTACTTGGGCCTGCTTGATCAATTACAAAAGAAACATGTCAAAATTATTCAAGAAAATAATATTCTTATCAAAGTGATAAAATTTTGTGTTTTCTTGTGTAAATTAAAGGGAATTTTTGATCAAGAGGTATGTTGAACCAAAACTTTTAAAGAGAAGTCATTTCTTGACAATTAAAAGTGTTATAGAGCCCACTCAGAAAAATACCAAGCAAATGTATCAGAGGCAGCAAAACCTATGAAAAGAATGACTGTTTTTTTTTCTTTTTTCTTTTTTTTTTTGCACAGACTGCATGGTTGTTGTCCACATGAGAACTACCTACTGTAGCTCATTTAACCTTTTCCAAGACTCATATTTAATGACATATTTCTCTGTTTATATTAACCCTTTAACTGTCACCGTCCACCCTGTGGGACGCCTAAGTTTACTTTACCATATTACAAATAAATCCTAATCTAATCATGGCAAACTATACATCGCTGGAAAGGTCTAAGACTCCTAAATAGATATTTTACCATATTTTTGTGTTACAAATTATGTAGGAAAAGTAATAGATTAATATATGTCAAGAGTGCCACTTAAAAAAATCTACATCATAACATGAATTCTGACCTTTGTCACAAAAGACTTTCTTCATTGCCTTTTTCCGTATCATGCTTTAGATATCATAAGAAATTATATATCAGCTCAAAACTTAAAATTTAAAAATTCATCCTTTGAAAGGCATTTTAAAATCAGACATTGCATTACCATGGAAAACGCACATCAAAATCATATTACAAATGTTTTCATTCATGAATTATACAAATTTAAGTCTGGATAGTGCATTTTTATGTCTGTGTTCAAAAATGGGAGTGACAGTTAAAGGGTTAAGTATTTGTTTAATACATTTCATCATTCTGTGAAATATTACTGATCATTAAGAAAATACATCTTTTGTATTTATTCAGAGTGGGTGTACTCATTTATGCTGTGCACTGTGTATTTTTTATATATATATATATATATATATATATTTATGTTGAAATTTAGATCAAGGGCATTCAAATATCACTTCCAATATCCAGTATTAATGGAGTTAACATGTGGCAAATTTAATTAAATGGGAATGATTCTGAAAGGCACACTACTCCCAATAAAAGGTCTTACAGCTAAAAATGCATATCTAAAGAAATAACTGTCTATCCACCTCATACTTCCCGTAAAAGCGGGCACACCCATTTGTATATTTTATGTGCTTTACGTGGCTTTCAACCACTAGTCTGCAACACTGCAACACTAAACACCACAATTTTATTCTAATGTAGAGTTCTTCACGAGTCCACTTAGATCTGAGACCCGAGCGGGTTTGGGTCCAAAACTTCTACAAGTGCCTCGGATACTGGTCAAGTTCGGTATTGGTGGCACCAGATCTCGGGTAAGACAAGCTTAGAGTGGTTTGTTTTGAGCATCATAATATTAATGACAGCAGACAGACCTGCTCAAATTTTAAGGTTAGGATCGAATTCATTGTTTTAAATTTAGAAATACATACTGTTCATCAAGTGTGATTACAAAACTTCTAAATGCTACTGGTGTACGTCAGTTTTTAGTTGTTATTCTCGCTCTTCTAAAGAATTTTATTCAGTGCTGAAAAAATCTTTTGGATGTTTGTCAGCAGGCATGTAAGAGTTTAAATAATCTTTTATTATTAAGATGAATGTAAAATCATATGACAAAACAAAACAGCTCTAGAAATCTCTGAATCAGCTCTACCTTAGTTATTTGCATAAACCTGTTACCTTCAGCTGACCATTAAAATCACTTCACTGGAACACAGTACAGACAGTTTTAGAGCTTTAGTGGGTGAGCAGCAAGATCATCTTCCTTCTTTTCTTTATACAGTGATTTTAAATTATGAAATAATTTAATAACTTAATAAGTTTCACTACAGAAAATAGTTGAGGAACTAGATGATACTCACACAGCAGGTTTATCACTGAGTCCAGGGGGCAGAAATACGGAGTCGTTACTCTTCATAGGCACACAGCTGAATCCTGGAGATGCCGCTCTACGTGTGTCAATTTCATTGAGACCAGGAGGCAAATACATGGAGTTGTTACTCTTCATAGACACACTGCTGAATCCTGGAGATGCCGCTCTACGTGTGTCAATTTCACTGAAACCAGGAGGCAAATACATGGAGTTGTTACTCTTCATAGACACACTGCTGAATCCTGGAGATGCCGCTCTACGAGTGTCAATTTCACTGAAACCAGGAGGCAAATACATGGAGTTGTTACTCCTCATAGACACACTGCTGAATCCTGGAGATGCCGCTCTACGTGTGTCAATTTCATTGAGACCAGGAGGCAAATACATGGAGTTGTTACTCTTCATAGACACACTGCTGAATCCTGGAGATGCCGCTCTACGTGTGTCAATTTCACTGAAACCAGGAGGCAAATACATGGAGTTGTTACTCTTCATAGACACACTGCTGAATCCTGGAGATGCCGCTCTACGAGTGTCAATTTCACTGAAACCAGGAGGCAAATACATGGAGTTGTTACTCCTCATAGACACACTGCTGAATCCTGGAGATGCCGCTCTACGTGTGTCAATTTCATTGAGACCAGGAGGCAAATACATGGAGTTGTTACTCTTCATAGACACACTGCTGAATCCTGGAGATGCCGCTCTACGTGTGTCAATTTCACTGAAACCAGGAGGCAAATACATGGAGTTGTTACTCCTCATAGACACACTGCTGAATCCTGGAGATGCCGCTCTACGTGTGTCAATTTCATTGAGACCAGGAGGCAAATACATGGAGTTGTTACTCCTCATAGACACACTGCTGAATCCTGGAGATGCCGCTCTACGAGTGTCAATTTCATTGAGACCAGGAGGCAAATACATGGAGTTGTTACTCTTCATAGACACACTGCTGAATCCTGGAGATGCCGCTCTACGAGTGTCAATATCACTGAGACCAGGAGGCAAATACATGGAGTTGTTACTCTTCATAGACACACTGCTGAATCCTGGAGATGCCGCTCTACGAGTGTCAATATCACTGAGACCAGGAGGCAAATACATGGAGTTGTTACTCTTCATAGACACACTGCTGAATCCTGGAGATGCCGCTCTACGAGTGTCAATTTCATTGAGACCAGGAGGCAAATACATGGAGTTGTTACTCTTCATAGACACACTGCTGAATCCTGGAGATGCCGCTCTACGAGTGTCAATATCACTGAGACCAGGAGGCAAATACATGGAGTTGTTACTCTTCATAGACACACTGCTGAATCCTGGAGATGCCGCTCTACGAGTGTCAATATCACTGAGACCAGGAGGCAAATACATGGAGTTGTTACTCTTCATAGACACACTGCTGAATCCTGGAGATGCTGCTCTACGAGTGTCTACAGGAGTGTCCTGCTCTTTCTTCTCATGCAAACTCATTTCACAGGCAGGTTTCTCCTCCTCTCTCTCTCCTAATAGACACTCATTTTACAGGCTTTTCCACTTCTTTTCCTGCTAGATAAGACTTAAATACAGGCCTGTATGTGGAGTCAGAGAACATAAGTTATACACTGAATTTAAGTGTATTGAATTTTGTACTGAATTTTAGATAAGTTAAAATTAAATTTTCAGGTTTTACTTATAAACATTTATCTATAATTTATTTTTTACGATTATTGGAAGTACATTTACTAGTTTACATATAACTCCGCAGTCTCTTCACAAAAAATAAATTGTTTTACAACACTGCTATATTATAAAATTATAATATAAGTGAATATGCAAATTCACTCTTTGACAAAAGGTGTCAGTGGTAGAACAGCAGAATTATAGCTGCTATGTAAAGTGCACTATGCGTTATTACAGGCATTATATGGAGGTAATATAATAAGGAAAGAAAATGCCATTAAAACTTTCCTGGCCAAAATGTGAGTTTACACAGTTTATGATTTAAACACTATAATTTAGACAAAACATTCCTTATTCATTATCAATAGATCAAAACTATCTCTTGGCAAGATGGCATAAATGTGGGCTATTTGGTGATTGCTAAATGCATTTTTGTGTTTTGCTGTTTATTAACTGAATCATAGCCATTTAAAGGGGGCATGAACTGAGAAACCAAAATTCTACTGATCTTTTGACATTTCATTAGTCTAAAAGCACCTTATATTGAAGCCAGTCTGCCAAAACGACAGGTTGTGGAATGTATAACTCCATTACGTAATAATGAGGCTAAACACCACCTCTACAAAAGAAGATCAACACCTTCTTCTACATCACTGCCTGTTTAGCCCCACCCACCAATTCGGAAGAGGTGAACGTACAGCTCTATGCAGACATTTACATTGCCTTCCTTCTGATCCCAACATTAGGAAAAAGTGGATGAACTTTATTTTTAATGAAGTTCCAGACTGCGTCAGTAAGAACTCGGTCCTTTGTTCACTTTATTTTACAGTGGATTCATTTACAAACAAGGCAGAATTCAACACAGGATTTTCAGAAAGAATGAAACTAAAAGACGATGTTATTCTGGCTATATTGGATCCGACAGTAACGTTGCAACACAAAAGTGTGAGTAACTGATTTTTATCATCTAGATCACTATTAATTTGTCTGTTAAACAGATCATTTGATATGAGTATTTATGTGTTTTTAACCTAAATCACAGCAGCGTTCATCAGGACATAGACTGTCAAAAATTCACAAGTGTTAGCCAATCATAGCAGTGGGCGTTTACTTCTACAATCCACCACACCTATTCAAACGGAGCGTTCTCATGTTAAAAACAGGACAGAAAATAGCCTATTACTTCTACATTTTTATGTAAAAATCTTGATAACATTATAAGTGGACCTCAGAGAACAGTGCAAAATAAAAAACAGATGCAGTTCATGACCGCTTTAAAGTGCAATTATCACATTTAAGCACGATTCCAGATTCCAGTGACTGAGTCTAAGGCTAATGATACACAGAGCAACGTTTTGAGCAATGCTGCTGTCAACAGACAACAGTGAGATACAGACGGATCTAAATGATCCAGATAGAAATTTGTTACCCATTATTAATGAGAAAGTGCTGTAGCATTGCTCAGAAAACGCTGGCCAGGAAAATTGCTCAAAACGTTTCACCTCCTGATAGCACACGTACATCACAGAGATGTCAATCTGACGTCTGCATTTACATCTGGAAGACATATTTTTTAGATTGTTTACTCATCTGCAATAAGTCTATAGCAGGGGTCATCAAACTTGTTCCTGGAGGGCCGGTGTCCTGCAGAGTTTACCTCTAACTTTCCTCAACACACCTGCCTGGCAGTTTCAAGTATACCTAGTAAGACCTTGATTAGCTGGTTCAGGTGTGTTTGATTAGGGTTGGAACTAAACTCTGCAGGGACACCAGCCCTCCAGGACCGGATCTGGTGACCCCTGGTCTATAGGATGTTTTCTATCAGATGTCAAATACACATCTATTAAATGTCTTTAAGATGTTTATGATTTAGAATGTATGTAAAACTGACATCTTACCGACGTCTGCCAGATGTTTGTACACTGCAGATGGTTTCCAGATCAAGTGATCTTTAACAGATATCTTGCAGATGTACGTGTGCTATTTGGGTCGTGTATTATCAGCCTAAAATCTTCAACTGACACACAGATTATATCCACCATAGATACATCTATACCTGTAGCTACATATCTATGATATCCACGCATTTGTAAGTTAATGAATTCGCAGTGTATGACGTTACAGAAAACTAGTTGTCCGGTCTGGATCTCTTTTTTTTTTTTTTTCCACACAGCAAGGTGTCACCGAAAGTACCGTTGCAAGTCCTTTGAATGTGAGTGTATGTTTGTTTATAGAATAATGTTGTCACTGTCGCAAACTCCAACATATACAAACAATTATTCGAAAAATATGATTTACGTGCAGCTAGGCCTTCTCTAGTGTAGGCCCCTAGGCTTCAGGCCGTTGAAGCCCGTACGTTAATGCACCCCTGCATACCTTATGTGACATGTCTGTTTAGACCGATATTGATATTAAAGTTATGAAAAGTTATAACGAACTTACCGCAACATATTAAGGTATTTTCTGGTTCTGAATCTTGCGAGATGGCGTCGAGTAATCCGATGCGAGTTGCTTTCACTTTCATTTTGACCTTCTTTTTCTGGTACTGTTTCATGGCGGTTGACAAGCCAGCTGATGGTGTACTGCCGCCAACTGGACTGGAGTGCAAAGCATCAATAGAACGCTTCTATTGCAAAGCATTCATACAAAAAGAAAGAAAGAAAGAAAGAAAGAAAGATTTAAATTCTACTTTTAAATCCTGTTATTCGAAGATAACTTGTTCTTTTTGTGTTTTAGACTGTCCTACACCACAGTTTAATAAATTAAAATGGGTTAAACCTAGATCTCCCAATTTCTTAAACAGCTCCTCTCTTTTCTTAGTAAACACTGCACAGTAGTAGTACACGCTCAATTGTTTGTATTTCACCACAGGAACATATTTTAAACAAAGAATGATTTAAACCAGAATGTCCTATTCATATTCTTGGAATAATTGTGTATTTTTTAATACTGTTGAAACATATTCTTCCTTTGTCAGATTTTGCTTTTTCTCTGTCCCACATTTCCTGTCACTTTATATTCATTCTTTGATTTATTTTCTTTATTTCTGCTTTACCCAATGGAATTTGAACTTCAGTATTCATGTTTTCGCCTTTTAGCCAGTTTGTTGACTACTTCATTAACCTTTTCTCCTGCATGTGCAGGTACTTTATGTGACAAACAGGTGGGTTACTCTAAAAACAAACAGCACCACACTGAATGTGATGAAATAGAACTCTACCCTTACTGTGTGGTAAGTATACCACAATGAACTACAGACTAGAAGTGATACTTAAAATAAAAGAGTTATCAATTATTTCAAAATAAATAGTAAAAATTATGAGATAAATTAGGGCAAAGTGGAACACCTAATCACTGAAGCTATTATCACAAACAATTCATGAGCTTATGGCCCTGGTGTGGCTGAGAAAAAAAAAGGACAGTTGTCAAAACAATGTGTGATCTTAGAGGGAAAGTTAAAAAGTCTGGATGGGAGAAAAAAAAAGATGGAAAAGTTCCATCTTCCAAGAAATAAGGGGAGATTAATTAAAATTAAGTGAAACACATTTAAAGGTAGTACTGTCACAATTTGAATGTGCAATTGCTTTTTCACTTGTTATTGCAATCCTTACCACTGGGGGACACTCTGGAGCTTTTCTAGTCTGGTGTCAGTTCGGTTCAAAATATGCATTTATTTTGTTTGCAGTAATGCTGAGGATTTAACTGTTTAGCATGTGGTTGGTATATATATATATAGGGGGGTGGGGGGAATGGAGGGACATTATGGTGTAAATAATGGCGGAATGATCAGTTTTGGGTAGACTAGCTCTTGTGTTGCCAAAGTGCTCTTATTCATATTTTCCATTAGATGGCGCCACATTGCTTAGGATTCACTATTTCAGTCAGCCATATAACCATAAAATCACAAATGAGTGCAGCAGGTTTCAACACACATGAGCTTTGGACTGTGCATTTGCTTCTGTGGTTTTCTAAACCTCATGAAAATATATGAGACCTAATCAAATTACCTCTTGTCATTTGTGATCAGGATGCTTGTACTGCTGTACATCTGAACATGGAGTTTGACAGAACTTATACCACTGGCTAGTAATGGTAAATGTAACTAGCAAAACAGGGCACAGCTGCACTGGCAGTGGGATATAGGAGATGACATATAACATGACTGAAGTAAAGAGCAGGTAATTGAGGAAGACTGACCCTGACACGCAGGATGACCCTGGTCTCCAGACAAACCTCCAGAAGCCATTGCTATTGATTTGTGGATGTTTAATGAGTGTTGTGCTGAGAGGAAAATGATGCTGGATCATGCACTCGTCCCTGCTGCTGTAGTCTGTATATATCTGATCTGTCTTGAGGATGTAGTTCAGCTCGTCAGATGCTTGTAAACAGCAGCTCTGCACTGTTGTCCTGTTACAGAAATACAATCACCCTTTTACCTCCAAAATAGTGTTGTTACTGCTGCTCAGCCATAGGATCTTCAGGCACTCGAAGTGTTGAATGAAATTATTAATTTATTATAATGAAAGCAAGGTAGCCTACCATGTAGTTTCTAGAGTTGTTATTGATTTGAAAACTGTTTTTGGCTTTGACATGACTTGCTTCTGGTTTAGAATTAGCAGATTTAGGAGGCTGATTTGATACAAAGTCTTTTCCAAAAGCAAAAGTGTATTTCTTTTTTCCACAAGGGCTCATCTATTGCCTGTAAAAAACAAAAGTACTGTGGATGTTTGCTTTATAGGCCATTTCTTCCTGTTTAAGTGGGTGGATCTTGGACAAAATAAGCTGCAATGTTGACCAGACCTTTTGCTGTTTAGTCAAAGGTCTGGCTTCACAAGAGCAGGTTTTGGATCAGAGCTGTGATGTTGTTCATGGCTCTGTGTTTAAGGCTGTAAAAGCATTATTATTTGAGCCTCGATTTAATCCAGAGACTTAAGGTCCCTTGTGTTTGTCTTTGGCTTTTCTATGCCCACTCTTGTTTTCCTGAGTTTGTGGGATCGATGCTGCTGTTGTTCCACTGAGGATTGCCGAGCTGACTGCTTTCATTCGGTGACATTTCCCTCAGTGCCCCCTTTTTAACGGAGGGTGAGCCCCTTCTAAAATGTTAAAAGTGCCGCCATCAATCTTCCCACCTCAGACAAGTGTCAGGCCAGTAGTTAGCCTTGAACTCTTCTCCCGTTTGTTGGCCACAATCCACACCTTTTAATTGAAAATTCTTCCCATATCTTGACACTCGAATAACAAAGAGGGCATAAGTTTTACCCTAACTGCTATTCAGACACATTTCAATTATCCACGTTTCAATTGTAATCATGGTCTGTGCCATTCAAAAAGCTTGCAGCAGTTACCTGCAGACCTCCATTACTGCCAGCTGAAGATTACAGAGCTTAGCAATAGTATAAGTGAGTAGAATCATGATTTTGTGAAATAAATCCTATTTCAGTTCATAGAGGTATAAAAAAAAATGTTCATATTTTGATTAACTGTAATATGCAACCCAGGACATTTCACATCATTTTACATTAAAATACTGTTAAATAATTTAAAAAAAAATGTTGTAAAACACTTTAACCTGCAGACAGTAGAACATTTTTTAACTTCAAAATGTTTCTTTATATATTTATAAAATAGGGAATATTATATGTAAAATTAACCTTAAAGAAGATCAGCATTTTTGTTCATGGAGACAACTAATTAAAAATGTGCCATGGTTAAGTGGAAGATTGTGCTCCCTAGTGATAAATAAACATTTTTAAAATGAAAATGACTTTTGCTATTACCACTATAATCAGTTGATGGCTGCAGAGATCACTCATTTGCTTATTTTGCCATTTCCACTCCTTTATTTATCTCTGTTTGTTTTTTTGGACATTGCTGTCCTCAATTTTAATACATTGCTTTTCAGTTTCCCATTACTATTTTGTGTTTTGCATCCAGTGACAGTAATGTGAGCAGTTGGGTGAGCAGCTGATATGTACTCATTTGATAATAAAATACATTTTTGAAGTCATTTAAAATACTAAACAGTTTGTAAACTCAAATGAAATTTTATATCATTAGACATAGTCCAGTAGTGGAAATTTGGTGGAGAAAAAAATAGCATAACCATTAAGTGAGTGAATTTCCCCTGATTGACCTATCTATTTACTGAATTACTGACTTACCAGTATATTTAACCATTAAATCACCCACTTTTAGGTATTAGCACCCTTAGCTCAAACTACAGCTGCAAACCACAATCTTGAGATGACAGAGATGATGACAAATTAACAGAGAGGAAGAGTTTAAGGATTGAGCTGAGGCGGTCCCTCTGGAACATGAACCCTTTGGAGTCTCTGAGTGTGATGAAACTGAAGCAGGTCTCTAGTGAGTTTCTCTCACTGTCGTAGCCTCAGGTGATGTCTGTGCCTGGAGCAATCCAAATGCGAATCACCATCCACGGTGCTCCCGAGTCCTGCTCCAGTGACTTGGGTTTTTCTTATTCTCTCAGTCTGTGCTGGAAAGTAGGACACATCTCAAAAGTCATTTATCAGTAATACCTTCATGAAAATCAAGTAATTAAACAGTTTTCTTATTCATATTGAATAAATTGTTTGGGAAATGGATAGATGGGTGCATGGGTGAAATGGATGGGTGAAATGGATGCATTAAAAAACATTTTGATTTACCATGGAGACTAGGGGTGGGCGGTGTGTTGAAAACCTTTGTTTGAAAGTCACTGTATGAGTAAATGCATATAAGTAAACAACAAGGCCGTTTCCTCCAGTGACTTCAGTGACTGAAAATAATCCACAGCACAAAAATAAAACAGTACAAATATTATGAAATATAACATTAAAGTGTGTATAAAATGCTCTTTTTTTCTAAAGTGACACCAGCAGTTGAAGTAAAAGTAGAAGCCTCCACTGAGCGCATTGAGTTTTAACAGACATCCTAAAGCATGCAGAGGTTTTAGTTGGAGATAATTGAGAAAGAACATGGAAAAATTATGTGAGAGGAGGCAGTGCGTCCATTGTGCTATGATTGGTCTATTATGGTGCTCGTGTGATAAATCCCATCTCTCATTTATGTGCACATTCTCACACTCACACATTGGTTTGAATTAATGAATGGTGTAAATGACTGTTTCTCAATTCCTTTTTCAAATCGAGCCATTCTCAGATGCCTGTCATTGTGGCGTCACACCGACAGAGGCTGCTCCAACGATAGTTGATTGACATGAGCGTCTTACCACAGACAAGCTGTCACAGTCCTCCCTCTTTGTTTCAATGCCGGAGCAGGGATGTAAGTTAGACAAGAATATCTCCAATTGAGGGATTGAGGTGTTGTGTTGCTGGATGTAATAATGAACATAGTGGTCGTCATTTACTCCCGACATCTGAGCCGCTGAAGATGTAGATTACGTTTGTGAAGGGAATGCGCCTCCCGATTTACATAAATGCGTCTATGTTCACGTGAATCATTCGTGATCCAGCTTCACTTACAGCAGAAGTGAGTATAAGGTTTTTTTTTAAAAAATAATTCTTTGTGGTAGTCTTTACTAATAATGTGCTGGTTAGCAAGTTTAACGGCTAAACGTGGCTAAATGCGGCTAAACAGGCTCGTCACTCCACAGAGAGAAGAGAGGGGCGGGTGAGCAGAGCTCATTTGCATTTAAAGCAGCCTCGACCAGAATGTGATGATTTTTGCAGAGCTGATTTTGGCAAGGTAAAAAGGGTGTTGTTTTACACAACCATTGAGAATTTTTAACCAAAGTATATTATAGACTTTTCATTAAGACCCTAAAGAATCATATCAACTTGTGGAAAACGGGCATCCGATGACCCCTTTAAGGCATTATAATAAATGCATAATGCATTATAAAAAACCTTATAATATGTTATAACAATTATGATACAAATATAATGCTTACGCATTTGTGATTTGTGGCAACTTTTAAGATTATGATTATTTATAACACACAATGAACACCATATTAAATCTTATCTTACATTTATAATGGGCTATATATCTTGACATTGTTTATTTAAAGGGGTCATCGGATGCCCATTTTCCACAAGTTGATATGATTCTTTAGGGTCTTAATGAAAAGTTTATAATATACTTTGGTTAAAAATTCTCAATGGTTTTGTAAAACAACACAATTTTTACCTTGCCAAAATCAGCTCTGCAAAAATCATCTCATTCTGGTCTCTGTGGAGAGACGAGCCTGTTTACTTTAGCCGCAGTTAGCCGCGTTTAGCCGCTAAACTTGCTAACTAGCACTTTATTAGGTAAGACGATCGCAAAGATTCATAAAAAAAACCTTATACTCACTTCAGCTGTAAGTGAATCCGGATCACGAATGATTCACGAAGAGATATTCTTGTCTAACTTACATCCCTGCTCCAGCATCGAAACAAAGAGGGCGGACTGTTACAAGTGATGTGAGGTAAAACGCTCATGTCAATCAACTATCATAGGAGCGGCCTCTGTCGGTGTGACGCCACACTGACAGGCATCTGAGAACGGCTCGATTTGAAAAAGAGAATATTATTTTTACAGATTAATTAAAAACCACTGCATGGATTTTTATCATTATAGGGTAGATTTGTACATAGACTGCCAACACACATTAATGTTCAAACAACATGTAAAAGTGAACTTAGCATCCGATGACCCCTTTGAGATCTGCACAGTATCTTACAACATGTTTTGAGTGGTTAGGTGTGGAGTGTTATTTATGCGTTCCATGTGAGTCTAATAATAATTTTGATGTGAACTAGTTAATAATTTCAACTGAAAAAATTGCAATGTTTATATTTTAGGTTACATTTTATTTTGATGCTCCCCTTAGTTTACTGACTATAGTCGACTACAAGCAACTTTGCAACTACATGTCAATTAACTCTTAGAGTATTAGTAGGCTTATATTAGGGTTAGGGTAGGTAGAATGTTGATGTACTTGCAAAGTTACTTGTAGTCAGTTTGTCTGTTGGGGAACCATCAAAATAAAGTGTTAGCACATATTTAGCAGACATACTACTAATACTCCTATGACTGCTAGTTGACATGTAGTTGCAGAGTTTCTAATCAACAGGTGACTAAAGGGTACCATTAAAATAATCAAACTGATATTACAGTAAAAATAGTTCAAAGCAAATGTGTCATATTACACATTAATCTGATCTAATGTCTGATCTTATGGCTGTTTGAGAAAAAAAAAATTATTATTATTATTATTATTATTACTATTATTACTATTACTATACTTATAAGTGGTCATTGTTTGCTTTAACTAAAGTAGCATACGAAAAATGGCAAGATATGAGACTTATAATACATTAAAACTATAAGAAATATGATACATTGTAACTTAAGTGAATGCAACGTTCATTGTGTGTTATAAATCATCATAATCTTAAACTATAACTACAAATAAGTAAATTTTATAATACATTAAAACAGTTTTTATGAATATTCATAAGATGATATGACATATTATAAGGTTTTTTATAATGCATTATACATTCATTAAGAATACCCTTGTAATGTATTATAAATGTGGGCTTCATAGAAAGTGTTACCAAAATCTGATTAACAAATCAGTAAGTCATAGCACTTAGTTGAACGTCGTAGTTCACTATTAGCTAATCAGTAACTACAGTTTTTTTTTTTTTTTTCCATATCTCCCAGAGAACTACTAAGAACTATACACATGTTCATAATTAATTTAAATAATGCAAAATGTATAATTAATTCTAAAGTGAAGATCATGGTAACCCGCTAGTAATGATGTGTAAGGAATTACACATTATTTGGATCCGTATTCTAAAGTGAAGATCATGATACTGTAACTCCTTAGTAATGACTAAAGTCATTAAAAACTATTGAGGTTTTTGTAAGGTTCTGGATAGTTATACTTCCAATGGCTTTGGTAACACTTGAATCGTTACTAGTAAGTTACCATGATCTTCACTTTAGAATCCAAATAATTAGCAATTGCTTAGAAGGATGTAGTAACACTTGATTCCTTACTATCCAAAACCTTACATATACCTCAATAGCTTACAATGATTTTAGTCATTACTAGAGAGTTATCATGATCTTCACTTTAGAATACGGATCCAAAAAAAAGTAATTCCTTCTGAATTTTTTTGAAGTTTTTCTGAAGTTTTAAAAGTTCTTTATTGAAAAGAACAGCTGGACATTTGTTAAACAAGCATAGCTGAACAAGTTAAAATGCTTTAGTGATGGATTTGTTACAAACATGCATCTTTTTGCTTCACAAGACTTTAATTGATGGACTGGATTCATGTGGTTTATTTGTGGATTATTGTGATGATTTTATCAACTGTCTGGACTCTCACACTGAAGGATCCATTGCTGAGCATGTGATGTAATACTAAATTTCTCCAAATCTGTTCTGATAAACAAACAAACTCATCTACATCTTGCATGGCCTGAGGGTGAGCACATTTTCAGCAAATTTTCTTTTATGGACAGTTCAGTGAATTGAGTAGTTTACAATTTGAAGATAGTTCATCAAACCAAATTATCAGATTATTCATAATAAATGAATAATAAGTCTTAGATTATTCATTTACGTACAGATTCCAAACATTCCCAGTGCCAAACTAGTTGTTGTATTTGGCTGAACTAGCTGGTATCCATAACCCTGGGCTTGTGTGACATTGCAGGACTATATGCTTCTCCTGCAACCTTCAAATAGTGGTTGCTATGGTAACATACAGACAAGTGGGAATAAATCACTGTCAATGTGTTTCAAAGTTGAGAAAAGACACTAGCCACAAAAGTTGCACTGGATGTGAATTGTGGACACCCACATGGTCGCAATGTCATGGATGGGCCAATTTAAGAGCGTTTGTCTAAATGGGCCCAAGCATTAGCCCCTAAGAGAAGGATAAGACCATGGATCTGCGATCGTTAAGCTGTGCAGATCTTCTAATCCCATTATGCACTTGTTATGTGCTAGACAATCCTGTCTGATAGCTACATGGGTTAAGCATACTTGCACCACAGAAAAATGGCTTTGCTGTCCTTAAATGAACTTTTGTTTTGGTGTAGACCACTTGTGAGGTGAAGACACGCTTACATAAACACATAGGCCTACCAGATCAGATTTATATGATCATGACGTGATCTACGCGGTTTATTTGTGGGAGGGATTAAGGGGTCTTGGGACATGTACTGGATGAAGAAAATGAAAAAAAAACTGACCCGAAACAACCTTAGCTCTCTCCTAGTACCTGGTGAGAGCTAGCTGTCAGCATTTCCATTTATTTCCATGGAAATGTTAACTATTTCCAGCAGCCCTAGAAACGGTTGTTGTGCATGAGTGTTGGAAATATTTTTTGAGCGAATCACTTGAATATGGTAATTCAGTGGGGAAAACAAGGAAATAGTTTGTCACTGTTTTTCTGTTACCTACCATACAGTGAGGTAAAAAATTATTTGATCCCCTGCTGATTTTGTACGTTTGCCCACTGACAAAGAAATGATCAGTTTATAATTTTAATGGTAGGTTTATTTTACCAGTAAGAGACAGAATAACAACAAAAAATCCTGAAAAAAAAAAAAAAAAACATTTCGCAAAAGTTATAAATTGATTCGCATTTTAATGAGTGAAATAAGTATTTGATCCCCTGTCAATCAGCAAGATTTCTGGCTCTCAGGTGTCTTTTATACAGGTACCGAGCTGAGATCCCTTGAAGCAAGTGCTCCAAATCTCAGCTTGTTACCTGTATAAAAGACACCTGTCCACAGAAGCAATCAATCAATCAATCAGATTCCAAACTCTCCACCATGGCTGAGACCAAAGAGCTGTCCAGGGATCACAGGAACAAGATTGTAGACCTACACAAGGTTGGAATATGCTACAAGACCATCGGCAAGCAGTTTGGTGAGAAGGTGACAACAGTTGGTGTGATTATTTGCAAATGGAAGAAACACAAAATAACTGTCAATCTCCCTCAGTCTGGGGCTCCATGCAAGATCTCACCTTGTGCAGTTTCAATGATCATGAACGGTGAGGATCTTGTCGATGATCTCAAGGCAGCTGGGACCATAGTCACCAACGAAACAATTGGTAACACTACGCTGTGAAGAACTGAAATCCTGCAGCGCCCGCAAGGTCCCCCTGCTGAATAATTCAGAGGAAAATTGGGTGAAAGTGTTGTGGTCAAATTAGACCAAAATCAAGCTCTTTGGCATCAACTCAACTCGCTGTGTTTGGAGGAGGAGGAATGCTGCCTATGACCCAAAGAACACCATCCCCACTGTCAAACATGGAGGTGGAAACATTACGCTTTGGGGGTGTTTTTCTGCTAAGCGGACAGGACAACTGCACCACATCAAAGGGACGATGGACGGGGCCATGTACTGTCAGGGACAGGGCATTGAAGCTAGCCAGGGCATTGAAAATGGGTCGTGGATGGGTATTCCAGCATGACAATGACCCAAAACATATGTCCAAGGCAACAAAGGAGTGGATCAAGAAGAAGCACATTAAGGTCCTGGAGTGGCCTATCCAGTCTCCAGACCTTAATCTCATACAAAATCTGTGGAGGGAGCTGAAGGTTCGAGCTGCCAAACGTCAGCCTCAAAACCTTAATGACATGGAGAGGAACTGAAAAAAGGAGTGGGACAAAATCCCTCTTGAGATGTGTGCAAAATTCTGGAAACATGAACAGCAGCAACCATTGATAAAGTGCAACAAAGTCAACTTAGCAGCTATAATCAACTTGATTTTTATTCCAAGTTATCATATAGCCACATGAACCATTATTTAAGACGTGGAATGATGCAAAAGCTAAAAAATGAAGTAAAGTAAGATCTGAGGGCGATCAAATGTTACAGCTTCACTTAACTGTCACTAGAGTCGCTCCAATCAATCGACCACTTCACAGCCATATTAGCAGCAACAAGCACTTGGAGAGCAAGGGATGAGTAATTTACATTAACTACTCTTCCTCTTTTTATTGCCATTCAATTAAAATCTCATTTCATTCCACACCCTTGAAACGTGGGAAGTTTCAGAGGAAAGAGGCAGATTTCTTTCTCTATCATAGTCAGCATGACACAGAAGCTCACTCTGAAAGGAGTTCATTAACCAAATGGCTGTAACTTTCTGTGCCTTGTTGTCATTCAGAATATAGACCTTTTATTTGACCCTATTTACAGCCAGTCAGCCAACCATGTTTAGGATTTGGGGGATGATGGCAGAGAAAATGTATAGTCTGACATCTGATGCCAGTGATTTATACATGCAGAGGAGAGTTACTGATTCAATATTTCCATTTAAAGTCATGTTAAACTTAAATGTGGGAGGCATCAAACTGACCTTGAGAATAGAAATGTTGCTTTAGAATCATGTAGCCATTGCAGTGAATCCTGTCAATAAACAGAAAATAATCGGCTAATATGCAATTAAATGGTCTCCTTTAGAACTGCTGGGTCACAACCCAGAATTGGAGGAGAAAACACTTCTGACATACTTTTAAAAGCTGTTTGTGCAAACAAACTCAACAGTATTTTGGCAGAAATTAGTCTGTGACTATAGCTCGCCAAACTTGGCATATGCTAACATGTATATGTTGATTAGCATATCTTCAAACTCTAAAACCACAAACAAAACTATGCAAGACTAAGGAAAGTACAACTAAATCTGTTTGAGAATGAATGAAACCATTAAAATGCCATATTCCATATGCAATAATACACATTGTTGGGTCTATGCAAAGTCAAGTAATTCAATATTTGATTTCAAGGACATTTTGTTCACTTTTGTACAACAATTGTGGTACTGTATTGGGCCACCACTTGGTGTCCAGTGTAAAATCAGTGACTTGAAGCAAAACCAGTTGCATTAGTCATATCATTTGCATATGGAGCACATCAATCTGAATTGGTATTCAGCAAATAGCAGTGGTCTTTATCCAACTTGTGAGAGGAATATAAAACGAACCTGCACTCACTGAGTCTTATTCACTCAACAGCAATGATGGTAATCCTAAATACGCAAGGGTGAAATTGGGCTGGAATGCCATTTTGACACCTTTGATTTAAAGAAGGAAATATCAGCAGCACTTTGTTTATCCATCACTCCATTCTGTATGTAAATGATCCATTCAGGTCACTGCAGAACCTCGATCACCTCCAGACACCAGAACATCCCTGTCATCAAAATTTTGAAGAAATAAATCACTTCCAAATTAAAATGCAGTCACCGATCACCATGCAACTCAGACTGGAGCTTTTAAAATTTAAAGGTGCCATAGAATGCATTGATACAATATTTTAAATTGTTTCTCTGATATCTACATATAAGGTATGTGGCTTAAGTAAGGACAGAAATTCTCCAGAAATGGTTTTACATGTCCATTTGGTCTGTTATTACCTTATTTGGAAGGGTCATGAATAATAATAATGAGCTCTGCTCTGATTGGCTGTTTCACAGTGCGGCTCATTTCAGTAGCTCACACAGCAGGAAGGAAACACAGGAAGGAAATATATATGTTCAATCAGGGAGCCACTATTAATATGGGGGACATTTAAACTGCTTTCGAATGCACAGTCACTTTTTACTTTCACTTTCGAGATCGCACGTGCTCTGTGTATACTAGAGCGGCAGTACTTACCACACATTTTACAAGATCAGATGCTTGTCAGTGGTGCTCAGGATCATTCGTCAACGCCCTCAGTCATTGGCCGCTTTTTTAGTGGTCTTTTGCACAAACGTGATTTACATAAGAAGGAGGAAACAATGGTGTTTGAGGCTCACGGTATGTTATTTCCATGTACAGAACTTTTATTATTCAACTATGCCAAGGTAAATAAAGTTTTCCATTAAATGGCACCTTTAAAATAATCACAAAAGTATCATAAATAATCCAGACTCTATATTTCAAGTCTTTTGAAGTTAGATTATAACAACATAACATCAACATCTTGACTTCTGGCTTGGCTCACCTTATCATTAGACAAGTAGTAATGTCTGATTCATGAACACATTCTTCTTTTGAGTCAAATCTATTTAATGAACCGGTTGATTTTGGCTAATAAAATGATTTTGATATATCTAACTTGGAATATAGTCTTTTTTAAAACTTAAAAGTAAAAGAGTCTTATTTCATGCTCCACTGAAGAAAGTCTTACTGCTTTGGAACAACTATGAAGAATGAGTAAATTACATTTACATTACATTTTTATTTTTGGGTGAACTACTCTTTTAATTTAACCCTTAGATATAATTTGACAGTTTTTAACCAGTACATGTAATTAGCTTAATGCATGTTGGATAAGCTCCTGCCACCTGGCTGCACTGTTTCACTGTACAGTATACACTGCATACATGTGGGAGGCTGCTCAGTGCACTCCATTACTTACAACTGATTTCTGAAACTGAACTGATGGATAAAATGAAGTCCTTTTTTCACTCTGAAATATGCATTATATATAATACAATGTGCAATGGGTTGTGGATAACGTTCCTTGTTGATTTTAAGTCACTTCTCTGTACAGTGAAACACCTTAAGACTTGAGTTAACAATGGTATGTCTGCATGTTATGTTCTACATCATTTTGGAATCGTGATTTGAATAATAAATGTAATTATCATTGCTTACAACACATACTAGGGTGTAGTACTAGTCAGTTTTCGGGATGACACTAAAGTGTCTTGTTCACTAAAGCTGTTACATTCTTTTGATGGTAAAGTTATTCATAAATCATACTTTTTTCAGTCTATTACAGCTGTTTATGTTTGCACAGGGCTCCTGTTCATATTTTCATTGAGCTTCATATTGATTTGCTGGCAAATGAGCCGTTGCAGTCCATGACTAGGAATGGGAGAGAAAAGTTAGAAGCAGCCATTCAGTCTGTCATCTCTCTTTCTTTCTTCATCAGTGAGTGAAATACCACTGAAGAAGAGAGCAAGATTTCAGCAAACACAGTAGGTAGGTTCAAAACCAAAGGGTCAAATCCAAGTTGAACAGTGGGATGCCTTGTATTGGAGCCCTTTAGTGGGATACTTTCTTGACTAGTTCTCATTCTCTCTCAAGAACCAAATCAATAGTATCAACACCACTGCTACCTTCTTAACCTATGAAGGCCAATCTAAGGACCCCTTGCACCGATATCACAATTTTCATAGTGTCACTTACATCAGTAGCTGCTGGAATCGGATCAAACGCTGGAGGAATCTAAATTTCAGATTGCATTTGCAGTTTACGCTGCAGATCAAAGGCCAGCGACTGTGGCTCAGCGGTTCAAGAATGTTTTCAAGAAGGATCAGAGGCTGTAGGTGTTGCCAAGGCGGGGATTTTCCTTACTTAACCTGATTAGTCTGGGGAACGTTTTCCAAAGCTGAGCAGAGGGGAAAACCAAATTATCTGATGTAAAAACCCCTTTGTTACCCTGAAAAAGTCCACTTGCTGTGCAGAAATGCACAGTCTTGAAATAATAATTCATTATTACAGCACGGCGCCATCGCCTGCTCGCTTCCCCAGGGTTGTAACGTGATCACAAAGCTGCGAGGAACTTTTCTAAATGGTTACTGCGATAGGAAATGAAGCCGGAGATTAAAAAGCTTCCAGCCTCCACTAGATTCAGTACGGATTGTCTGTGCAGAACAATAAAAATTCATTATTTGTGCTGCCTAAGGCGTAGGTGAGAAATGTCCCAAATTTCATTGTAATATTTCCAAAAGGCATACAGCACACCTCAAATGTAATTTTTCCGTAACTACTTTTGGAGAGCTGCGATGCCTCAGTCCTGCGTTTGTAATCGTATGAGGTCTTTCTCCAGTGTTCAAGCAAGTCATGTGTCTCTTCTTCACACAGCACTAAGCAAAGCACTTAGTTTTCTTTTAGTTCCGACTGAGTTTCATGTGGAGTCAGGGGTTATTTTACATATACGGTATATTAAAGTTCACAGTATTGCCTTTCGGGTTTAACAGTGCACACAACAGTTTTGCATTTCTTCCAGAAAAATGAAACAGCTAAAGTCTGTAGATTATTGCTGTGCTCATATTCTACATGATAGCTTACAACATGATGTACAAGAAATTTGAGACAAAAGAATGAGCATCCAAGATGCAATGGTCTCAATCCTGTCATTTGTTTATAATTAACCATGCTTCCTCTAGCTATCACATCTACAAAGACAGGAAGAAGAGGATAAACAGGGATGAAAGCAAATCGCTCATAGCCTGATTAGTCCAGTTTTCCATGAGAGCTTCATCATCTTTCAGTGAAAACAAAATATTTTCAACAACACCCTGAATAATCTGTCATATTTGCGTCTGTGTGTGTTTTTTCTAAGTAATTAGCATCCAATTAGTTGCCTAATATATGTTTTTTTAATGGCCAGCATTGATACTGAAGATCTGACAGATATTCGATCGGTTGACCAGCAGTAGGAGGTGTGATGAATGGATGACATCACAGCACTCGCAGCATGTTGGCTCTGATTAAAAGGCATTGAAATAGAGCCAAAGGCTACTAAAGACTGATCACTGGCAAACGGACATCAGCTGAAGCCAGATTTTACTCTGGGTATCAGTCACATGTAGTCCACTACTCACACCACCGCCTGTGGCCAGGCCTGCACATATGCAGAACACAGATTTCCATGAATTCAGAATGTCCATCATACACCAAAAAATACACAGTACATATAGGATTCCCCAACCCAAGCTCATTGGAAATACATGTTTGTGGCAGCATTTCTGCACCGATATTACTTATCTTACATTTGCAGCTGAAATGCCCAGTGAGTGGTGCTAAAACGTGCAAATTGTGATTGTAGCCACATTTTTATTACATTGGTACAGGAACAAATTGTGGCGGTTCAGAGTTTAAATGTCCGAGGAGTGTTGCTAAAAGGTTACTGCTCTATCGTGTTGGAAAACAACACCCCCTCTACACCAAACCCAACCCTAAACCCACCCGATAGCGTTAACAAAGCAAAAGTGATTAACAACACATTCAATGCAATGTGCTATTTTGCTATGTCAGTTTTCAAATCTTGCAGCATGTTAAAATTGATTTGAAGCCAAAACATAATATAGTGCAAGGAACTGTGCAAAAATTAAGGTTTCTTAATCGAAACTCTGGCCCTGTAAATCATAAGTTGTTGGAGTTTTACAGCCTACAGTGTTCATTTAGTGTTCATGTTCATGCAGCCATTCGTATGTTTAAGTATTTTTTTTTTTTTTTTTTTTTTTGAGTTTTGCAGAAATGTAGGTACACTGTAGTGATGTATGTCTCGAGACCGGTCTTGGTCTCGAGACCGGTCTCGAGACCACTTTTACGTGGTCTCGGTCTTGTCACGGCCTTGACGGTCTTTGGTCTTGGTCTTGTCTTGGTCTCGGACCTCTCGGTCTTGTCAAGTCTCGCTGTCTCGGACCGTCATAGTGGTCGGGGATTTAGCAGTACTATACACGCTCAAAAAAAAAAAAAAAAAAAAAAAAAAAACTACACGGCGTATTAACCGTTAACCGACAAGATTTTTCAAAATTAGAATTTAATTATTTTAGAAAGGATAAGTGTCTGTGACTCGTTAAAATACAAACATTTGTTTACCGGGATTAATTTTACATGCGCAAAAAGCAGCAAACAACAGAACATGAGGATTCACATGGACACGTGGCAACACCTGCAGCGCCTGTGCGAATGGAGAAAAACATTATAAAGCTAGGCTATATTTATATATAATGAATGAATAGGCCTACACGATAAATATTTTTACTTAATAAAACAAACAAACAAACAAACAAACAAACAAAAAAAGTGCAACAAGTAGCTAGCATGCAGAGTTTTGGTACATTTTTGTGCTGCGCGAAAGGAAGACGGCTGAAAGCGGCATCCTATTTTTCTTTATTTTACAAACAGCAAACCGTTTACAGTTTCGATTATCTGTAAAGAGTTGTTTCCCCTGTTAGAAGGAAAAAAAATAAAGTGATTGCGCCGGCGCCGCTGGCGCACACACAATCAGTCAAACATATGGGGAAAAAAAAAAAAATCACACTGCTTAATCGTTATCAACGTACTGCCGTGACATTATTCCAAACATTTTTTTTAATGTGGATATTGTAATGCGAGAAGTACAAAACCAGGTTTACATAATAAATAATATTTTAGCATTCAAATACATCCTGAATACAGAGACATTGGATTTGTGTCGTGTGTGAGACCCAATGTTAGTTTCAGTTTCGCTTTACCCTAAATGGTTTCGTTTTTGCTTGTCCCCTAGCTTCTTATATTTTTCATTTTTGTTCTTTTCTAAATACTGTTAAATTGAAATTATTTTTGTGGAGTGAGGGGAACTAAAATAGCCTAGCCTATGTTTATAGTGTACTGTAAATATTTCGCGACCTGGTGTCTTTCTGAATGTAATAATAAAATACGACTTAACGTTATAGGCCTACGCGATTTATCTTTTTTCTCTCAAAAATGCAATTTCATTTTACTTTAACCATCCAAAAAACGTTTTAAAATATTTTGATAAATAACTGAAAAAAGACCTTTTAAACCGTTTAACTGATTGTATTAATCGGCCAAATTCTTGGTGAGCACGGCTAGGGTTGTACATCAAGTTCGTGGTATTACCAGTCTTGGCTGGGACGACGGTCTTGCATAATTTGCAGACGACATTGGTCTGACTACGGTCAGACTTATAATATCCAAAAAACTGCCATACTGGCGAGCTGACTTTTCCTCTTTTATTTAAAATTTCCTCGCTCGCTGCGGCACTCATTTTCTGCTTATGAAGAGGAATCCAGCAGACCAGCACGAGACAACGATATGGCGCAAGGAAAGTTGATACCATTACATGATTGGCTGTTAGCGTGTCACTCCCTACGTTGCTAGGTTTCCAGAGAGCGAGTGCCTTTGTTAATGCAACCAAACTTGCTTCACAACCTCTGTTTTCTTCTGACACAGAAAAATAAAAAATATCGAACGTTTTATCCAACACATTTTTTATTGATATCGATCACGTGTTTATCGCGATACATATCGTTATCGTTTTATCGCCCAACCCTAGCCGTCATACAATTGCTACACATAGTTGATCTCACCCAGTCTGAAAAAACATTTACAGTGAGCTCAGTCACACACATGACATGGTCTGTCTCTGTATTGCTCTGCCTGTAGTTGAAGTAATACCGTCTAATATGTATTGAATGTAAACTGCGGCTGAACCCTAGTATGCTGCTGTTCATACAAGTTATTGCGTAGCTTCAACACTAGTCTGTTTTTTTTCTCCGGTCTCGACTTGGTATCGGTCTTGGTCTCGACTTGGTCTTGGTCTTGACATGGTCTGTCTTGGTCTTGGTCTTGGTCTTGTCTTGGTCTCGATACCTTCTGGTCTTGGTAGTGTCTTGGTCTTGGTTTAGGCGGTCTTGACTACAAGTCTAGTACACTGTAAAAAACAAACAAACAAAAAAACTATTTGTTGAGTCAACTTAAAATAATGTGTTACCCTGCAGACTTAACATTTTATGTTCAGTCAACTCAAATAAGTTTAGCCAACTTGAAATGTTAAGTTGTACTAAGTGAAAATAAATAATTGAGTTGACTAAACAAATTATTTGGTTTGTTAAACTTAAAAGCTGGGCTTGTTACCTTGCTGCCTTAAAATTTTATGTTGAATGAACTCAAATGTCTAAGTTGTCACTTACTACTTAGAACTTTCTTGAGTTGACTGAACTTAAAATTTTAAGCCAGCCAGGTAACAAATTATTCTAAGTTGAATCAACAAATAGTTTTTTACAGTGTAGAGCCACGTATTTCCAATGAGCCACTTGTGTGTTCATACAATACTTTGGCTAATTTGATGAAGCTTTCAGCTTTCAGCTTTCAGCTTTGAAAATCAGCAAAGACATTAGCCGGGTTTCCATCCAAAGTTGCAAATTTAATTTATTCGCAAAAATTGGAATATCGCATAAATAATTTGCAAATAAATACCGTTTCCATCCAACAAGTCAAAGAGAACAAAATGGTCACTTCCTGATAAACTGACACTATATATTACTATGAAAAGTAGGAGAAACCACTGAATATAGTATTTTTTATATATAATAAATTACTTGCGCCTCAGAGCGAGCAGATGAAACACAATAAATGAGATAATTTCTTTCGGAGGTGGATGCCTGCTGTTTGGGAACACAATTGCTGTTGTTCTGGGATGTAATTATACAGAAATACTTTGACGACAGACTTTGCTTAGGCATTTCAGAATGACCATAACAACATTTTGGTTCAGGTTTTGCTGTCCTATAGTCCTATATTTTGATGCGTATGGAGGAATTTATTCGGCAAATGCATTTCCATCTCGAGTTATTCGCATTAACCCTTTTTCACAAAAGTCAAAAACCACCTCAAACAAGCGTAAAAACTTTTTTTGCAAATTGAGGGATTTTTATTCAAAATGTGCACAAAAACAGGGTGATGGAAACATAGCTATTGTGAAAAAAAAGTTCCTGTTTCTTTTCCATTAGTTTTACCTTTGAGTTTAGTGTCAAAAGATTCACCACTGCATAATCAGATATTTTATAAAAATAAGTATTTGTATCAATATCTTAAATCATTATCTAACTGTAGGCAAAGTTTGTTTTAAGAGTAAATTGAGGGCAGTCCACTTCCTCCCAGTTTTGACATGAACTTTTGTCCTTCTTAAACAGTCAGAATGGTTCAATAAAAATGTAAAGGTGTTTCAAATAACAGTGAGTTCAGATTCATCATAAATCAAAATGATTTATGGATTCTGCCCTGCAAATCAAATAAGTCTGACTTTAGATCAGATGAACTGATCCCTTAAACTCATGTCTCCTAATGAGGGTCATCTTAGGTGGATGGAGTGACAGTTGACTGATGCTCACACTGTCTGACTGGGGTCAGTCCTACAGCTACAATTTTGGTAGTCAATGTCAATGTCAAGTGAGCAGACAGACAAACATAATCCTGACCAACTGATTAAAAACTTGACTGAATAAAAATCAATCAAACAAAACCATACACTTTCTCTATCCCTGCGGTTTTAGCTGGTCATCCAGCCTGGTTTTAGCTGGTCACAGCTGGCCAGCTGGTTTTACAGGGGTTTTGGCCACTTCTTTAGCTGGTCAGCTTAGTCTTAGTTGGAACAACCAACTAAAAGCAGCTTGACCAGCCTAGCCAGCATGGGAGACCACTTCCATCTTTTTATTTTTTTATTTTTTTATTTTTTTTTCAGCAAGGATCTACCTTTTTCCAAACAAGCCTGCATTTTACAGTATGGGTGGCATTTTGGGATTCAGGTAACTGCCACTCAAAATTATGACAATATGTTATCTGTCAAAATGACGGAAAGCACTTTGGAATATCCATTAATGAACCCTGGAACATGATGATTTTTGATTAACTTAACATACATGTGCATGCTACATAATACAGACTTACATATAGTCTGTAATGTTGCTGTGGTAATCTTGTCTCAGCTTTTGGGGTTATTCACAATCTGCTGACAGTATTTTGACATTATTTTTACAGTTTTAAGAGTCTATTTTATGTTTGATGGTTAAAGAGTGAGGTGAATAATGGCACTTATTGTAGCCAGTTTTTGTGAATGCTTATTACTGCATTCATAAAGCGCACATTTAAGCAAGTCACTGATTGTTTACAGCAGCTACGCCAATAATTTGTGCAAAATATGGAGTGTAAGTCCAATTCTACACTTTAGTGTCATTAAACGAAACTATTTCACTGCAGAATTGTGTTTAACCAATCAGAATCAAGTATTCCAGACAACAGTGAAATACACTCAGAAATGTTCTAATTCAGTCATGACAAACATGGCCAAAAGTCTGATATGGCATTGATTTCTTTACATTTTATGGTTCATATCATTTAGTTTGCTCAGTTCCAGTGGCTATCTCAAGCCCTCATAATATGTTTACAGTCATAGGTTGTCAAACAAACATGCTTTTGCCACAGTTTGAGTGGTGTTGTGTTGCCATATAACCATCACCTGTTCCCTCATTCATTTATCTTACCAACTCCAGCTACTTAGGAATAGTAAAGCACATTACTCACAATCTGGAGTAACACATTGACATGGGAGGAAACAGGGGTCGGCAGGAACGTGGACATTGTGTAGACTGTGATTGATCCTGTGGCAATGTTTTTCCGTGGTCCATGTGCTTTAGCTGTAATGCTGTAATGGAATTAGGAGGTGAGGCTGAGGACGGCAAAAGACGGATTTCTGCCAAGCAGAAGGTGAATTCAGGGCACTCGTCATGGGATAATGACGACAATGTTTCCATTACAACCAAAGATTTTACACACACATCACATATTTTTAGAATAGATGTTAGAATAGATCCTTTGGCCTGAAAGAAACAACTCTTACAACTATACCAACAAAAGTAACAACTGTTTGCTAAAGTACCTAAAGGAAAGTCACCTTGACCATGCACCTTTTTTTTTTTTTTTTTTTTCAAATAGTTGTTTCCAAAGGAATTTGTGTTGCTCAAATGTTGTCTTTCACTTACATACACCACAACAATCAACAATGTTGTCTATTTTCTGTTAACCCTAAAACACCTATAAAATAAAATCAATCAATCCTTCATATTAACACAGTACACTGGACCCTATTTTTATGGACTTTTTTGTAGAGTGTAGTTGAGATCTTTTCTGAGATTGCTTGATCTTTCCCAGGAGAACAGGAGAAGGATGAGATTTTAGGATGTATTTGTACTCCATTTAATCTCATTGTTGTCTCGGAAAAACAATTGAGAAATCAAAAAGACCTCAGTTGTAATTTTGCTCTTGTGATTTCTGATAAATCCCATGTGACAAATTAATTAATGTGAATTTTCAGCAAATAACCTTTTGTTTTTTTTCTGTTGATGTATTATGTTGCTGATTCATATATATGATAAGCAGTGGTTGCTGTGTGTGTACTGGTGTGTGTTTCACAGTTATCAATCTGTGTGCTTGTGTTTGACTGCAGAGAGGCCGTATGTTGGTGATTAGCTGTGAGTATGTGTGACAGATGCTCTGTGAATACTACACTCATCCCTGCAGACATGCAAACAGCCTTCTCTCTTTCCCTCATCTACATAGAGCACTACACCTTGACACTTCAGTTTACCCCAGTCTAAACGCGCCTGTTGACTCTCAAAATCAGACACGCCAGCAGGGGATCAGAGCTGATTCTGATTCTAACAGATGTTTTTTTCACAAAAGCTTTGTTTTGTTGTTAGATCAAGTTCAAATTTGTTCTGTGCTTTAAAGTCACAAACATTTTTTCAACATTACACAACACTGCATTTTGTTTGCAGCTAGGTTACATCACAGTACTGCATTCCAAAACAGTCTAGAAACATCCCCTAACATTCGAAGGCCAAAAAAATGGGAATGGGAACGCAAACTGATCTATACCAAAGTGGAACTTTGAGAAAAACATTAAAATATGAAGTTCTGGAAACTTTGTGAGAATACCTGGTTGGTTTTCTTTCGGTATCCCTACAACGTAAATATTATGTTTATTTATTTATTTATTTATTTAGAATAAAACCAGACCAAAATGCAACATTTGTGTTGTAGATAATCAACTAGTTTTTATTTTAAAAGATTATTTTGAACGTATTAGAAAACACACACTGGAAAAACATGGTACTTCATTTGATGTCACTCAAATGTTTTGCCTTGATCTGTAAAAGTAAAGTGTTCACCAATGACTTCAAAGAAATAGTGAGAGAACGAGAAAGGTATATAGATTAAAAATGAAACAGAGATCAATATGGACATTTGTGTTCTGAATTCAAACGACAAATCAAATAGAACTAAATATCCAAGCAAATTCCAGTACTCTTGTCCATAAAATTAGGAAACGTTTGACACAAATGTCAACTTTTTGCAATATTTCTCAATTGTATATCATGTTATTTATTCATTCATTGATATGAATTATATAATGCTTTTAAAACTTTGTACTCTCTACTGACTACTCTCTACACACCATCTTGTGTGAGTAGGCTACTGATCAACCTGTGGAAGGCCCATACACACGTTCAGCTGTATACTGTCATATCACTGCGGTTACGATGGTGAAGTTGAAGATGAAGACAAAGGTAATTCCAATAATATGAAGTCTTTTAATGGTGGAGCCGATGGAGGGAGGAGCCATGGTGGAGGAAGGGCTGACAACTCCGTGGGGGTGACCGACAAAGGCAGAGCAGGAGGTGGAGGAGCCCAGAGTGCAGACGAAGAGCCAATGAGCCAGGGCAACGCCGAAGAGTGGATATGGAGTGACAGAGGACCAAGGTGGAGTTGGAGGGAAAGAGAAGCCAACGGAGCTGGAGGGACGGAGGAAGGAGGCAAAGCTGTAAGAGTGCAGTTCCAAAGTGGAGGTAGGGGGACGACTGATCAAGGCAGAGCCGAAGGCACGAGGGACAGGTGGGCTTCAGTGGAGACGAAGGAGTTGGAAGCCATGGTGGAGCTGCTGGGTCGAAGGGTTGAGGCAGAGTCTGGGGATCCTCCAGCCATGACGCGGATGGAGCTGGGGACTGGCAGACCCGTGGTGAACCCACATCCAAGATGGTGGGCTGAAGGTGAACATAGAGGCTGGCAGGAACCAGCGGAAGCAGGGCTGATGAGGAGACAAGGTTGAGGAGAGGAGGTGGGAGAGGGAGGCTGGGTGGGATTTCTTGCCAGATAGCTAATTCAGATGATGGTAGAAGTCCAATAGTTGCTCACCCCCAACAGTGGTGCAGTGGGTGGGGCTTTCGTCCATTCCCTCGTTCTCCACTGCTGCATCCACACGCACATGAGCGTGAGCTCCAGCGGGGCGGTTGCAGACTGGGCTCTGGGCTGGCGGCCATGGCAGGTGATGACTCAGGGCTAATCCCTCCAATAAGTTGAGGTCATTACATGTGGGGAGATGCCATTTGTCCACAAACTCTAACACAAAGTCCTCCAACTCCAGGCCACTTTGAAAAACAAATACGGTAGCCCCGGAAGGGCTGTTAAGATTACCTTTTGGGGGCATGTTGATTGAAGCTATTTCCAGCTACATTTTGGAGGCTGGTTAATCTGTCACAGTCACTGCTGTTAGGATGGTGAAGTAGGCAGACAAAGTCAAAGGTAATTCCAAAAATATGAAGTCCTTTAAAGTTGGAGCCGATGGAGGGAGGAGCCATGGTGGAGAAAGGGCTGACAACTCAATGGGGCCAACCGACAGAGGTGGAGCAGGAGGTAGAGGAGCCCAGGGCACAGACGAAGAGCCAGTGAGCCAGGGCGATGCTGACAATCCGAAAGGCAACAGCGGAGCTGGAGTGACAGAGGACCAAGTTAAAGCTGCAGGGAAGGAGGAGCCAACAGAGCCAGAGGAATGGAGGAAGGAGGCAAAGGCGGAAGAGTGCAGTCCCAAGGTGGAGGTAGGGGGACGACTGACTAAGGCAGAGCTGGAGGGACAAGGAAGCCTGGTGGAGCGGATGGACCGATGGGCTCCGGTGGAGACGAGGGAGTTGGAAGCCATGGTTGACCCGCTGGGTCAAAGGGTTGAGGCAGAGTTTGGGACTCAGAGGCTGGAGGCAGAGACAGGGGATCCTCCAGCCATTACGCAGATGGAGCTGGCGACTGGCAGACCTGTGGAGAACCCACATCCAAGATGATGGGCTGAGTGAGCATAGGGGCTGGCAGGAACCAGCGGAAATAGGGCTGATGAGGAGACAAGGTCGAGAAGAGGAGGTGGAAGAGGGAGGTTGGGTGGGATTTCTTGCCAGATAGCTAGCTAGCGAGCGTGAGCTCTGGCTCCAGGGCGATCCTCAGCTCTGTCGCTTTTGGAAGTGATGGCTCTCCATCTGCAGTGGGCTCAAGTAGACGCTCTGCACAGTGGGACGATTGCTGACTGGGCTCTGGGCTAGTGGCAAAGAAGAGCTAACACACAGGTTAACATCTCCATTAACCGACAAACACACAGAGTTAACGAGGGAGACTAAATATAACAACTAATGAGGATAAATCAGTTGCAGGTGTGTACTGATAATGAACTTAAGGTAATGAGCAGAACCTAAAAGGGCAAACAGGAACATGAAGGAAAAACAGAACAAACTGAAAACAAAGTCCAAAAAGTGCCATGGTGTGACATTTACGTAAAAATGTTGTATCGTATCAGCATTTTGCCCAGACGAATCTGGTGTTTTGGGAGTATGAAACCGCTATTTTTGAAACCGGATCCCAGAGTGGGTAAATCTGAAATTGACACTCTTACGTTTTCGTATATACAACCAATCCGTATATTTTGTGAAACGATAATGTCATCACCCCACGCCTCGTCAGACACCGCCACCACTCGTCATGTCACGTAACAGAAACAACAACTTGAACAAACAATGAACAACCGTATTTTTATTAACTAACATTAACACAGCTTGGTAAATAGTGTAATAAATGTATTATATATGTATCATTTACTGATCTGGCATGCATACTACATCGTTTTGAGTCAGTTTCAGTGGTTTCGTGTGTATGCAGATATTTCTTGAGACGACACAGTGTTTACAGATTTTCTTTAAGAAAGATCGGATAGGGAAAGCTCTTGCTTCGTGTGGATGATCCCTTAGTATTGTTGTAGCATTTCTGTGATATCATCTCTCCCACCATAATGCTTGTGCCTGATAGATTATGTAACATCTTTTCCGTATG
The DNA here is from genome assembly GCA_036247105.1 of Cirrhinus mrigala. Classification (NCBI taxonomy): domain Eukaryota; kingdom Metazoa; phylum Chordata; class Actinopteri; order Cypriniformes; family Cyprinidae; genus Cirrhinus; species Cirrhinus mrigala. The sequence goes on along the minus strand of CM070009.1, from coordinate 35,106,530 downwards.
TGGGTGTCTTATATCAGAGGATGGCTTTTTGTGTATGACAAACTGCCTGTAGCTGTAAATCATGCTGTGAATTATTGAATTATGTTAAATTTGGCTATCTTTGACACCAGATCCTTACACCCAGTGATGGATAAGAAGCAGTAACCTGGTTTTATCATTCTGTCATCCGATCCTTCTGATGGAAATGTCAGTGAGAGGCCAAGTCACTATCATCTAAAAGGCCCTCAGTGTGTAAATCTGCATGACTCTCTCTCTCTTTTCGTCTGACTGGTTAGTGAGCAGCCAGTCAGTCCAGTAGCTCTGTCTCCAGAAAATATGAATCACCCTTCCTCCCAGCTAGGCCACAAAAGCTGACAAATGATCCACTGACACCTATAGCCCACTGGCATATCACTCACTCTGGCAAGACAGAGACAGGTAGAGCGAGAGATTGAGATTAGTGCTGGATGATACATAAAAAAAAAACAAACAAAAAACAAAACAAAACACACACTTAAAAATATCTCATTAGAGTAAATTAGATTTTTTTTTTTGTTTATTCTTTTTGATTGTTTTTTTTTTTTGTTTTTTTGTTTTTTTTTTTACTATATGCAATATACAGGATATATAAAAAATGTCAACAAACAGGCACAAAGAAAAACAGATGTGTAACGTGTGTGTAAAGTGTGTAAGAAATAAACAAACAAACAAATAAATAATGAAAAAAAATGATATACAGTACTCTGGTTTTCTATGGCTATATGGTTATACAAATAACAAAATCCATAAAACATTGTAAAAACATTAACACCTTAACTGTCACCTCCCCTTTTTGAATATAGACATCAAAATGCACTTAACTTAAATGATTGTAATTTATAAATGCTTTGGAATACAGACTGGCCTCATATTGAAGAAAACAACAATTTTAAGAAGTATAAAAAAGTAATAGAAGTTTAAGTTTACTTTAAAGAAAATGTACTGTATTATTTGTGTGTGTGTGTGTGTGTATCTGGTATTTATCACATTATGGGGACCAAATGTCCCCACAAGGATAGTAATACCAGTAAATTTTGACCTTGTGGGGACATTTTTTAGGTCCCTATGAGGAAACAGGCTTATAAATCATGCAGAATGAGTTTTTTTGAGAAAGTAAAAGTGTGCACAGTCTCCTGTGAGGGCTAGGTTTAGGTGTAGGGCAATAGAAAATAGGGTTTGTACAGTGTAAAAACCATTACGGCTATGGAATGTCCCCATAAAACATAGAAACACAACATGTATGTGTGTGTGTGTGTGTGTGTGTAAAGCATTTCACAAAACAAGCTATAAAATCAAAACCATATGTCTAAGCAAGTTATATTCCTATTTTTAAGTTAATATTGCAAAAATTAAGGTTCCTCTTGAGATTTTGTTTTTACTGTGACGAATGTATACATTTCTGACACAGTATTACTTCTATCAAAAAGTAATCGCCAGATATGGAATCTTGAGTCTCAGAACTTTGCAACAATATGTCTTACCAGGATTAGAAAAAGTTTTGATTCTAAAATTCTAAAGTACCACCTCCATTGTAAGGTGATGTCAGATTTTTTAAGTTGAGTGGATGAATTTTGAGTGTTTAACCTTTCGAATGATATCTAATTAATGATGATTGCTAAAATATGCGATGGGGAAAAAAGGCATTAAAAAATAATAATAATACAATTTTAAGCGACTCGATCAGGATGCAAACACATAACATGTTAAAACAGAAAAAAAAAGAAAAGAAAAAAAAAATGTACTCCCTGTTCATATATTTGTCCTTCATGACGGCCTCCAACAAATATGTGTTGAATCACATGCACAAAGGGCTGTCATTTTGCTTTTCACCTCATGAGTCACACACTTTGTGAAGTATACTGTTATCGCATTGGTCACCCTTCCTTTAAGCACAGGGGTCTCATTGTGTGGGTTACACATTGTGTATGGTATAACAGTCTGATTGAAAATCTCAGCACACCTCCATCCCTCAAGATCAAATCACTGAGCAGAATGTCTCTGTTCTGGTGACATATAGAGAAGCTTTCAGCTCACAGCTTCTTCTCTTTAGCCTAGTCTGCCTAGTCTGGCTTGCGGTTATGGCTGATCTGATATTAAATAAGCTGGACGTGCCTATGAGTTATGCTACCAGGTGAATAAATCACAAATGGTATAAAGCTTTATCGGCTTGGATCACATTCTCTTAAAGTATAACAAATGTATTCAGCCTGAAGAATGAATTGGGGGATATGTAAAGCATATTATCAGCCAGCTATAAAAGATGGATATATAATACATCCAAATTTACCTGCATACATACAGTACACTCACATGTGATATATACTATACAGCAAATCTCAATTAATGATGTAAAATGGACTTGTCACATGACATTTATGTCTCAGGTAATTGGCTCAAAAAAAAGTTTATTCAATGAAGTTATGCCAAAAAGAGTCCATGAAGTCAAGGTGACAGCATCCAGGTTGTCTATTTCTGAATGCGCCACCCAAGCAGATGCAATTATAGAATTATTAATTATAGAAGCAATTGTAAACCTTGGGGAAAACTCATATGATCTCTTATGCAAATGCAACCTATTCATATTGTTGTTCCCATTAAGCAATATATTTGTTTTCTCTATAAAAATGGCTTTCAAACCACAAAAGTACAAAAAATGTTTCACATTTCAGTGCCTGACAGAGAATAAGTCTGTGTTCTTGTCTAATGATCTGTCTTTTGGGCCACTGGAGTCATTTGACCTGTCATGGCGAATTCTTGACTTTGTCAGGTTGTGGGATGACTCTGGTGGCATTACTACAATTCTGTAGAGTGGAAGCATATGTGGGAGGTGTTCATTTCATTACCAACTCTCCCAGAATTTCTCCGGAAAAGGTCAAACTGTTCATCCTCAAATAGGCACCTGGGGAGTGTGATTTTTAGCTTGTGCCCTACAAAATGAGATTTTTCTCTCACTTAGTTTTATTAATATTAAAGCAGAGAGCTTGGAATCAAAGCAAAGTCATGACACTGCTGCAGAGAAAATGTCAGATAAATGCACTTATGCCATGGTAAGCAAACGGCTGGATTTAATTTGTCTGAATCTAATGACTTTATCAACATGACATCCTGCTTGACAAATTGCAATAAAGGAAGATACCCCATCTGTCAGGATAAACACAATTGTCTTGCCAAATTAAATCAGCTTCTTGTATTCCCATGAACTTTTGAAATGCTTATATGATTTAAAACCAAATCTGTCATACATCTTTTGTATCTAATCGAATATCGGAAACTACATTTTCACATTTTCTGAAGACCACAAGGATTTCACATACCAGGCCTGGGATGACTCTTTGACTGGTTTCTACATAGACCCAAATACTCCCAGTATCTTTTCTCTGATTTAAAGTAAATTAAATAGTGAAATGTTGATTTGAAGTGTCAATCTTCACACTGTGATTACATTCAAACATGAGCATAGGGAAAGCATTTTGTTACCGTTAATCTAATTCAAACATCAAGACTTGTTATATAGAAAAAACTTGTTATATCACACATGAGACATATGGACTACTTGTATATAAAGATATAAGATAAAATATAAGATTTCTTAGTTTGTGAAGCAATTTGTTTGGATCATACTCCTTAGGGTTGCCCTCGACTAAAACTTTTCTGGTCAACTAGTAGTTGTTCATTTTAAGCATTGGTCGACTATTAGTTGCACGTTTATTAGTAAACCGTATATGTCAGGACATTATTAATGAGCCTTTTTATTGTGTACATAGTACATAGACAAGAAAGCGTGCAACAGTATATATAATCTGTCTGATATAATAATTACGAATTTATCAGGGAAAAACAGCAAGGATACTGCAATAATGTTTTAATAGCTTGTTGATAAACTATTGGTTTCTTTGTCACCGACTTCATCTCTTAAGCTGAAAACAGTGACTCATCATCTCTGCAGTAGTGCTGCAGATTACATAATCTAAGAATATTTGTTTTCTGTTTGATTTAGTTAATTTAAATGTAGACATTTCTCTGTGTCACATCCCTGGACCTGTTTTGTTGTATTTTCTGTCCCCATGTGCTGTCTGTTTTGTTTCCTCATGATTTGAAAGCGTTTATTTATTTTTTTCCCCCATGGATCCCCTCGCTGCTATGTTCCCCCAAGTTCAGCCCAAGCCCGGGCCCACCGAGGCCACCGCAACCAACGAGCTATTGCGGAATGGAGCGACAGAGCTGAGGATCACAGCGGAGCCGGTGCTTCAAGTGATGTCAGACCAGGTGCGAGAGCTGGCTACAATGCCCACCATTAGGGGGAAGGGCTGTGGACAGCGAGAGTGTGGAGAGAGGCTCCACCCACTGCACCATGTCTGATGGTGAACTTACTAAAGATCTGGGACTGTTGGACGTTGAAGAGGATCCCGAGATAGATATATATATATATATCCACCTGCCCCCTGTCCTCCCCTCTTCGTCTGAGCTCCCTGTCAGTCCTGTTTCGGCCATGAAAGCTGTTTGGGAACTTCCTATCTATTCTGAGCTGTCTGCCAGCCCTGAGATCCTGGAGGCTCACAAGTGCATACCCACCCTCCCACTCTTGCCTCCTCCTCTGCTTACCCTCAGCCCACCATGTGAGTGGTGGTATCACTGTGGGTGTGCCATGCTCCATCGGTGTCATGGCTGGGGGATCCCCTGTCTCCGCCTCCAGCCTCTGTGTCCTGTACTCTGCCTCGGCCCATCAGTCCCTCCTCTTTGCCGTGGCCTGTCAGTCCACAGGCTCTGCCGGGCTTCCTCGTCCCTCCGGTTCAGCCTAGGTCTGTTGTCGACCATCCGTCGCCTCGGGACTCTACTTCTCCGGCTGCGTCTCATCCCTCTGTTGCTCCGGCTCCACCATGGCCTTCCGGATCCCTGCCTCCACCTTAACCATATGTTCCTCCTTGGCCCTCCAGATCCTCCTTGTCGCCCTGACTCATCGACTCTCCGACTCCGCCTCAGCCTCCCCTCCACCTGCTCCATTGCCATCGGGGCCCCCTTGAGTCGTCAGCCCTTCCTCCACCATGGCTGCTCCCTCCGTCGGCTCCACCATGGGTTGGCTTCATAGCTGTGGCCTGGGTCCCACCTAGCTCCACCTGCTCCAAGTTGCTCCTGTCTCCTCCCTGGCTCCTCCCTCCATCGTCTACACCCTGGACTCTGTCTGCCATCCTCCTCCCAGGTGTCCATCCTCCACCCAAGCCTTCTGGGAGGGGGGCGAATTGTCACACCCTTGGACCTGTGTTTTCTGTCCTCATGCCTGTAAATCCCCATGTCTTATGCCTTTTATGTCTGTAAATACACAGAGTTTTGCACAAGTTCACATTGTCGGCAGAAAGCGAATCCATTATTTTACAAAAGCGCAACATTTTGTTGTTATTGTGAGTGCACACAAATAAACATAGAGTCTTTACAGGATCGAATGATGTATTACTTTTAATTGTATGAGCAAAAATGACAGAGTATTTTAAAAGCAAGTGACTGCACTAGCGCCTCCATCTGTCATGCCGAAAGCGTGGTACTATTCAGCTTCCACACTCCACACAGACACTTGAATATCAGATATTTTTCTAGGTTAACATTAGATTGAGCTGTCATGTAAAGCTGCTACTACACATCTTTCAGATGAAAAGCCATATTTGAGGTTGATGAATGATAGGCAAGCAGTTGGATGTCCTGTCCGATGTACTGTATTACCACATAGACCAGCCATTAACGATCTATCCGTCATGGACTGAGTGACTTTGCCACTTCCTGTGGATTTTTTTTTTCTGCGACTAAGCGACTAATAAAATTTTGGTCGACCAAGCCTCCTCTTGTCAACTAACAGTTAGTCGACTATTACGGGGGCAGCCATAATACTTCTAAAATGTACAGATTCTCACACAAAACTGTTTGTACTTTACACAAAACAGGGTACTTTAAAAGAAATAAAAATTAAGAAAAGCAAATGAAAAATTGCATTAATTAACATAGTTAAATAATAGAAATATACTTTATGGATTTAATATTTCTTTAGTTACAAGTTTCTTTTCTGCTGACCTTCAGTGAATAAATTCAACAATACAAATAAATATAAATTACTGTGTTTTACATTTAACCCACATTGCTTTGCGTGAATTGGGTAACTAAAAATGTAAGCAATTACCAACTGGCAACAAACTTTTTAAAGGTTTGCTATAATAAGCTTTGAAAAAAAGTTGGTACATTGAGGTGACATTATTCTCCTCACTCCTCAACCACTGAATATAAAATGGACACTTAAAAATGTAAAAGCATTAACAAATTACTTTCAGCAAACCATGAATAACCTGCAAAGCTCACAGTCTTTCCGCAGCAATATTATGTTAATATTACTGTAGTAATATATAGTACGGAAGTCTCTGTTGTGTTAACCAACAATTTCATTATCTAGAACTTTGATGGTATTTCAAAATACTGTCTTTCCCTGTTTTAGTAAACATTTCTAAAACAGAATAGAAACGAAAAGATGAGAAAATTAAGTTTCAAAGTGCCTGTGCAAAAAGAAAACCGTGAAAGAGATGTAAGCGTGGATTTGGGGAGAAAAACAAGAGATTTTTTAGTGCATTCCTGTGAATTATTCATGAGATATTGTTTATTAAATCAGGAGAGTAGACTGCAAGAGCGGAGTATCTGTATTTTCCATATTGTTAGAGTGGAATACAAAGAAAATAATCAGGAGGAACAGAACACAGAGCTCTTGTCACAGATATTATTGTGATGCCAATGTTACATTAAGCATGGTTAAATGACAGCAACATTCAACCTTATTTCCCAGGTCATGAAGGCAGGTTTAGGGTTATTCTATAAATCAAAGATTGTTATATAACATGTCTCAAAGAGACATTTGAATCAGGACAGCGTTTATTGCTGAAAACATCTTATAAGTTGATTGTGGATTGTGCTTCTCTCAGGGGAGTTTCTGCAGGTCTGACTGTTTATAGAGGTACTTGGCATTTTCAGCTCTGTGCTTATTGAAGCTGGGAAGAGTAATGATATTTACTGCTTCAAAAAGAACTTTAATACATCACATCTTTGTGTGCTTTTGGAGACAGGAAAGGACTTTTAGATCCTCAATTTTTATGCAAGCTAAAAACCGTGCTAGCAAACCAACTGAGCAAAGGTCGCTAGAGCATGAGAAGGGAACAACCTTTTTTTTTTTTTTAGGGATTGGTGAGCTGAGTCTTTCCATCCATTCGGTATAAATGTGTTTGGAAGCTTTGATTAATAAAGGATTAAGGGATGATGGATTAGAATGGTTCGGGTGAGGATACGCCCTGTGAAAATACATTATGTTCACATAGTCTCTATACCATCAGCATGAAGACCTACATTTTCTATTTATCAGGTATTATACAGCCAAACCAAAAATTATTAAGACACCAGATGTAATTTTTGATATTTTTTTTACTAGTGGGTGCAGGACACCATAGTTTATTTATGTAGGTGAGGATAGCAAAATAAAGTAAACTGTGACATATTATACCCAAAAATTCTTCATACGGTGGACTACAAGTAAAATTGATAAAAATTTGGAAGGAAAAATTGGATTTGACACTTTGACCTCACCATGTTTTGTTACATGCCTTTCTAACAAAGTTATCTGACATTATCAGGATGAATTTGTTCTGACACAGTTTAACTCTTGAGTTCTTGATGTATTTTCTTACCATTTTCTAAACTATAGTGAATAAACTGTGATAATGTGAGAAATTTTGAAGGTGTCTGAATGCATTTTGGTTTGACTGTACCTCACAGGATAAGCAATCAAGTCATAATTAGAGTACATTTCACTAAAAGCAAAGCTGTGAGACATACAATCTTAGCATCAAGGTCACATTTGTCCACTGGAATTAAAGTCTGTTTGAGGTCACAATATACAGAATTTGTTTAGACATTTGAAAAATGAAAAGAAAATTGCAGCATTTTGTTATAGATTTCTTTTATTGATTCATGTTTTGCACCTCACTGGTTACAATAATAAAATCTGGCTAGCATCCAACAGGCATTGGTAAAAAAATGTTTTCATCATTATGTTAAAACACTATCTTTGTTTCCATTAATCTACCTTTTTTACAGTATTTTTCTTCATTTCTGAAGTTAGAGTTTCATGAGGTAATTTTTTTTCTTCTTCTTCTTTAAAATTTAAGTGGTCTTTCTAAATTTGGCACCAGTTTAATTTTCATTTTTGGAGTGTTTAAACTAAAAGTTTTATATTACAAAGATTTTTTTTTTTTTACAGTGTAGTCATGTAATTAGACTAGACAATAGACATGCTAGAGCTATAGTTTATATCATAGTTTTTGAATTGCTTAAATGTAAGTTTTAGCTATATATCATGTGGTCATGTGAGTATCTGATGTTTGTTGAACACTCTACCTCCAGAAACACTGACTTTCAGATTGTGTTTTCCCTGAATTGTAAAACAGGCTCATTTATAAGCCATGATGGTGGTGTCATCAGACTAACATTAGACTGACTAAATCTAGGCCAGTTTTTTTGTGTTTTCGTCCTTTTTTTGGTTTTGCTGTTGCACACATCTGGATGTTATTATTATCCCCTACCGCCAGTAATCCCTACCTTTTTCTTAGCAGTAATGCCAGATGGAGGGCTAGTCATTGCTTACACTATGCACAGCAGTAATTCAGAATTTATAACATAGACTTGTATACGGCAGGCAAAACACTGTAAAACAAGCTAAAAATTAAATTACAGGCCCACTTCTAGTGTAACAGTGATTAACTTTTGTGTTTAGTAAAATTTTGCTGCTTCACACAGCAATATGTGCTCATTTCAGCCTTTGCTGATGTTTTTTAAAAGAGCTAAGTTTTGAATAGCATAATACTCTTACTATTACTGGAGTAAACAGAATATCTGCTGTGTACAGAAAACCAGTGTGAACTTTAACATTGGCTGGATCGAACACTGTATTGTGCAATGCAATGACTTTACATTTCCATTATGACAAATCAACTGGAAGTAATTACAATCATGATTTTAATAGCTCTATTTTGACAAAGCATCCTTTTTGTTTCTAATATGGGTGCCACTCACATTTAAAGGAGAAGTCCACTTCTAAAACAAAGATTCACATATGATGTACTCACCCCATTGTCATCCAAGATGTTCATGTCTTTCTTTCTTCAATCGTAAAAAAATTCTGTTTTTTTGATGAAAACATCTCAGCATTTTTCTTCATATAATGGACTGCTATGGTGCCCCGATTTTGAACTTCCAAAATGCAATTTAAATGCGGCTTCAAATGATCCCAAATGCGGTTGTAAATGATCCCTAGAAGGGTCCCTAGAAGGGTCTTATCTAGCGAAATGATCAGTTATTTTCATTAAAAAATAAAATTCAAATACTTTTTATTCTCAAATGCTCGTCGAACTCAAGAGAGTTAGGGTATGTTGAAAAACTCCAATCGTATTTTCTACCTCAACTTCAAAAATAATTTCAAAATCATCCTACATCGCTGCAGAAGTACCGACCCAGTCTTTGCAAAGTAAGCATGCAAAGAAGATCAAACACCCTTAACAAAAAAGGTAAAACAGCGATATAGGACTATTTTGAAGTTGAGGGAGAACATGAGATGGGAGTTTTTCGACATACCCTAACTGTCATGAACCAGGAAAAACAGACCAGGCAGGATAAGACAAGACGAGCGTTTGACATTAAAAAGTATATAAATTGTATTATTTTTATGAAAACAACGAATCGTTTAGCTAAATAAGACCCTTCTTTCTCGGCTGGGATCATTTACAACCGCATTTGGGATCGTTTGAACCCGCATTTAAACTGCATTTTGGAAGTTCAAAATCGGGGCACCATAGCAGCCCATTATATGGAGAAAAATCCTGAAATGTTTTCCTTAAAAAAACATAATTTCTTTATGACTGAAGAAAGAAAGACATGAACATCTTGGATGACAAGGGGGTGAGTACATTATATGTGAATCTTTGTTTTAGAAGTGGACTTCAACCTGATCTCATGATGAAAACGCATTTTTCGCAAGACGCGAAATACATAGCGGCATGTACATTTCGTGACATATTTGATGTAAAATGTCCACTGAGTGGCACTAAAAGATTCCCCCCCCCAGAAAAGATGAACGTACATATGGTATGTTTTATGTGCGTTGGTTTTGTTTGTATCACCGCAGTTCTGAATTGAAATGTATGTTGAATGGCACTGTAACTCTAATGCTCCATGACGTTTTAAAATAATGTACTGTACCATCTGCACTACACCTAAACCTATTCGATATTATGAACTAAAGTAAATGTGACGTAAAAACGCAATCGCATCCAAAGTCCAATTCTGTGCCGGCTGAGGTACCAAGCAAGCTTGTTACATCTGGTGTTGTGCCCATTTTCAACCTCCCTGCCAAATTATTACCCCCTCCCATTGAAATCGCTACATGATTGCCTAATCCTAACCCTTAAACTAACTGTTTAAATTGTTTATCATTGCATTATTCCTATTTTTTTAAAAGTGTATCTGCTGTATCCTATAGGTATTAAGTATTTAATTCTTAATTCTATTCCATTCCTGTGTAAGCCACATCCTCACTGGCCGTAATCTTGAGGGTTTTTCTATAGGTTATACAAGCTCAAGGTCGCAGGAAGCATGTGACTCTAAGTAAACTCTGGATTAAAAACCTGCTGTCATGATTTTCCAGCATATATCGCCTTTGACACTCAGGGATTATTCAACACACCTGAAGCAGTCAAACTTGTTAGAGATCATTTATCTTTGGAATTCCCATTACGCTACACATCAGTCAATGATGGATTGTTTTAAATATTAAATCCTAATAGGGCCTATATAACCATCCACCCATTCATGTGAGAGTCTTGGCAATTATGAAATCTGTTACATCAAAAAGGTCTCAAAAGCTTTCCAGATGCTTTTTCTTACAGCAGGATTCCATATACAGTGACCCCAAAATGTATTTGGACACATGATCATTGCTAGAGCTTTACTGAAAACCAGCTTTCATTTTCTAACCTTGTAAGAAACCTGATGATCATGTTAAGAGCATCTTGTGCTTTACTGTCCGTTGCCATGCTTAGTGTCACAAGCCTAGAAATAGTTCAGAATATAGTAGTCTGAAATACTGAACATTTTTCAGAATCCTAAAATGCTCTGCCTTTTTCCAGGTGTGAATTAGATGTTCTGTTCTGTTCTGTTCTGAGGCGGCTCACTGGGGTTTGGAATGGAATCAGCATCTCATGATGCTCTTAAAATGATTGTGAGGTATATGCTAATGCGCAGACAGGTTTGGGCTGCAATTAAAATCTTCAAGCACGGCGAGGAAGAAGGAAAGTTATAAATCTGTCAGATGCAATAGAGTAAGTGCTGTCTACCTTGCAAAAAAAAAAAAAAAAAAGTCATCTGACTTGGATGTGGCAGAGGTGAAACTGAGGTGAACCTTTGAAACTCGATCTAGATTCTTTGGATCCCACATCATTAACTGTTAAACGTACCTGTGGGAACTTTTTTGCAAGATGCGAAATACGTACCAATAAGTACACATCACTGCAGTTTCCAATGGAAATTAACACTAGAGGCGGTAAAACAACAAGCACTTAATCATTTTTGTACACAGTTGTGATTACAGCTTCATATGTCTCTCTTTCCGGATGCATCCGGAAAAGCTTGTTACATTGTTACATGTAACAAGCTTGCTCGGTAGCTCAGCTGGCACAGAATTGGACTTAGAATGTGGAATCCTTGGGTACAAGTCCTGTGAAAAACGTGACTCACAATGAAAGCGCTGAAAGATGAGAGATTGAAAAACAAGCTAAAATGGCATGCTTGCAAATGCATTTTTACATCACATTCGCTTTTCTTCATACTATTGGGTAGGTTTAGGTGTAGTGCAGATGGTATGTTATTTTAAAACATCACAGAGCTTTAGAGTTATAGCGCCACTCAACGGACATTTCAGTTCAGAACTGTGGTGACACGTACAAAACCGACATCACATAAAACATATCATGTGTACGTTCATATGTTCCGGGGAAAAAAACACTTTTTTAGCACCACTCAGTTGACATTTCACATCGAATATGTCGCAAAACATACATGGCGGTATATATTTTGCGTCTTGTGAAAAAAGTTCCCACAGGTACGTTTTCGTCGTGAGATCAGGTTGTAAAGGAGGATATGCAGATCTTTATGTTATATGAAAATTGATTAAAACTAGAAAAATAAAGGTCATCAAGACAAATACTGATGTTGGTAGACAACATCTTGCCTGAATTTTTTTATTTTAAAGTCTTCAATTTATGCAATGTTTAGAGTTAGAAAAAAAATGACTGATTAGAGGTTGATAATTATTGATATAGGACATTGTTCGGTGGGGTTTTTGCTAATCTCGGGAGGGGGTGTTTGCTAGGTTATTGCTAATAGGCACTTGTGTGTTTTATGTAGTCACTATAGGGGCATTCAGAGTTCCTAGAACTGTTGGCAGAAGTCCCCGCTTATTGGCGTGTTCGCAGCACAGGAACTAGGAATGGATTTAGTTCTAGGAACTCTGTTTGGGGAACTAAATTAGCTCCTACTTCAGAGTAGGGTCTAAAACAGTTCAATGGGAACTATCAGTGACGTGAGCATACACTGATTGGCCAAATGCATAAAAAACAATGGCTACCTGGCATTTTTAAAAAGCTGTATAAAAATAATTACTCCACGAACATGGAAAACAGTGATTTAGCTACCTGTTATGTGCATTGAGTTCTTTTCTTAGCCTTGATGATATGTAGCATTACAAGCTGTCATAGGAGTTTTAGTCAGAATTTCATGCTCTTTTAATTGTGTAAATTGTGCATTTATATTCCATGATCACGAAACCCATGCCACACAACAAAAACAGCTCTGATCATGCCATCCTTCAATCACTGGTTGTTGACGTTTGTAAATGCTGTGAATAAAGACGTCGCTGTCGGACGCTTCAGAGTTCCTTCTGCCAGTGCGAAAGCAACCAGGAAAACGGCCCACAGGGGAAATTGGTTTTCTAGGAACCGGGAAAAAAGAAATACATCATGTCTACTTCTGTGACAATGATTGCTTATCAGGGTCAGATAAGTATGTAAAGTTCACAGCACCATTGTTGCAGTACACTTGCATGAAGTTCTTGAATAAATTGCATTCCAGTTTGTTTTTCATGTCCCTAAACATGACAATGAACAAAACATACTGTGATGGGTTCCTTTACATGTCAGTCAGATCTGGCTAATGAAAGATGAGTCCAAAACTTCTGCTAATAGTCTGAACCCTGGCTACGGGAAACTAGGATGTTGCTAGAGCATTCTGTTTGATTGTATGGGTGAAGGATAGATGGTGGGTTGCATAACTGGATGGATAGAACAATTTTTAAATGAATTTTTTTGTTTTAAAAGGTTTGTATATAGGACTTTCTCCTTGTTGCGTAAGTCTACATTTGTCCTAGTGCCAATGTCTCTGATATAAATTAGTAAATCACATATTGTGAAACCCAGAGTTGAGGGATCATTGTTCAGGAACAGCTTTGAAAAAGAATACTAAAGAGCAATTAAAACATTAAATGGAATAAATGCATAAATTAAGAGGTACAAACCATTATCCAAATGTTTTGATGTCTCATTGAGCACTGTTGATCTGGAATCAACATCAAACCCCCCTGGCAATGGGGGAAACATCATTCTTTAAACTTTCTGTGAGAACAATGAGAGAAGCACAGTCTCTTTGAAGGAGCTACAGCACAGGTACAATATATAACAGCCAACAATATCAAGGACGGTACATTGAGCTATTCAGCCATGAAGCATATGCAACGACGACAGCTGCACATCACGTATCTGTGGCAAAATGTGAACTTAGATCTATTTTTCATTTTTCTTTTGTAGCACTCTGCAGTGTTTTGCTCCTAAAAGCTGCCTCTGGGATGGCTATAGCATAGCTGATTTCAACTGAAATCATAGTTGCTATTCTACCTGCATGTAAGTAGAAATTACTGAAAAGTGCAGCCTCACGTGGCTATTTTTTGAAGATTATTCAAATATTTAATAATGCATAACCAAATAATTCACACTGTGTAGAGCCCCTGCAGTCCCCTCTATTTTATCATTTTCTTTTATTTGGTCCAAATTCAGGCACTGCCATCAGCTCTTAGCTTGGTCTCGGTCTCATGTCCAAGGCAGGGATTTAGGCAGCTCCACTAAAGCTATCCCAGAATCAGTGTGAAGAATACAGGAGATGCTCATTCTTTGAAGCGACAGTAAGGATTATTCAGTGCCCAAAGGAAAGGCCACAGGAGAGATTTGGGTAAGTCCAGGTAACAGTCTACGGCTGCAGTTTGCTCTTCCTAAATGCTGGCGGAGCCAAAAGCAGACTGAGCAGAAAGCACTTTCTCGGACTCTCCCAGATTTCTATTTTTGTTCAGAACCATTTCAGGGACAATCCCCAATGGCCAACATGGAGGAAAATGTGTTGTTCAAAACCACAGGGGTGATAGAGCATGGTGGTGATTTTTTTCCGTTGTGTTTACAAGGTACTGATACAATGAGCACTTTTGAGGATGAAATTATCACTGGATTTGACTATGTTACTGGCATATTGGCAAGATCTTCAGAAGTTTGTCTAAGCACTTATTTGGCCAGACTCAGAAAAGAAGAAATTGTTGAATAGAGTCGTTATTTTTGTTTTCGTTGTGCGCAAATGGTATTCTCGTAGCTTCATAAAAATAAGGTTGAACCACTTGATGGCACATGGACTATTTTTCTACTTTTCTGGGCCTTGAAAATGGTAGTTGTGTTGTTGTCTATGCAGGGTAAGAAAGATATCTTAATTTGTGTTCTGAAGATGAACGAAGGTCTTACGGGTTTGGAACTTCATTAGGTTGAGTAATTAACCCTTAAATGCATGAATGTTTCACCAATCATTATTACATATTTGCACGGATGGATCTCTTCTGCAATAGCAAAAAACTCTCATGATATTTTAAGAACAGTTACAGAAGAACAAAATAAAGCATATTTCATTACCCTTTGAAACTTAGAAGGGTTCAATCTGAGCAGATGATTTTACCATCGCTGTCCTCCTCTGAGCACACTTCCACAGTACATTCAGCATTTGGCTCATATTCACAATCTCAAGCATATACTCAAAACTATCGCTTTCAACTATCGACTTCAAAATTAATAATTTGTTCGCTGCCAGCTTATTCACCACATCCACCATCAAGTGACATTTATATTTTATTGCGTACAGTAACTGCTCTGCAGTAAAGTCATTCAAACCAGTTACATTTTTACTGATTATATTTTTTGTTATAATTATGAGTGAAACATCACGTCATTATTGTGTATCAAACAGTGCCACCTCGAGGATTAAAAGTGAATTGCACGTATTTAGTCATCAGATATTTACATATTTTTGTGCACGAAAAAATATACTTACACTATTACATACCTCGGGTCTAGAGACCCTATACACTTTTTACAAAAAAAACAAAAACAAAACACAGATATTCATTTATATTTTATTATTTTTTCTTGTTATATTGTTTATAATGAATAGATTGAGGAATACTAAGAAATTTGATGTCAAACTTTAAAAAAAAAATGAAGGAGGGAGAGGGTAGTGAATGATGTCCTGGGTCGCTAAAGACCCGAGGTATGCGAGGCATTAAGGGTTAATGACAGAATTTTCATTTTTGGGTGAACTATCCCTTTAAGTAACATTGGATTCTGGTCCAAACAGCTTGATTTATGTTCATTTGATGTGATAATTTACAGTGATTAGATAATGCCCTCATTGTGTCCTGACATTAACCTTATTATCCATCTCAGCACTAACAGCAACACCCTATGTGCACTTCAGTCCAGACAGTAACACTTAAGTAGTTGTGACATACTTAATCTTTCATAGGCCCGTTCTGGTATGTCTTCATCTGGCATAATTAAACTTCATAATTAATCACCCATTTGACTCAAACAAACAGCATTAATCAGAAACAATAGCCTTTGAAGCGCGTGTGGCCGCTGCATGATAATTTGGGCATTTTTCATGCTAGTCACTATTCTGTATGCCGTTTCATCTCTACTCTCTTTTTATCTCCAATTTACTGAAGTTATGCCAATGAAACCTCTGAATGATGAAATTTACAAATGATTGTGCATAATGTTTCATCCTTAATTGTTGTATTGTGTCCAAATGAGAGTTTTGTAGCTATTAATCTTGGTAAACAGGCTGATTACATGTGTAATTGTTCACACTGTACCTATAATGCACGCAAATTTTTCTCAGATTTTCCCAAATGCCAAAAAAAGGTATGCAGGCTGACCATTCAGACTGATGTGAATGAGATTTTAATTTGATTTCCAAGCAGAGTTAGGAAAACTGGGCTCTATGTTAGACGCATTTTATTGGTCAGAATACAAACTAAACTAATTTAAGGGAAAATTATGCTGTTGAACAGTCAGGCATTTAATGTCAAGACTTCAGTCTTGACATTCAATCTTTCCCTAATGGCTGACCTCTGGGTCACTCTAAGCCGTGTCGTTCACACTTCATTAAGGCAGTTAACTACATGCCCATTACATCAGTGACACACGTATCGCTGAACGATCATACTCGACATCTGAAGTATCTTTTCTGCAGACGAGTCAATTTGCGCTTAAATGGATCACTGCCTGCAACCGCTCAATGACAATCAGGAGATGAATGATTTGAACTATGGATGGAATGGTAGGGTTCTTCTTAATAGCTATCCCTAATAAGGGTGTCTAGTGTGTGTTTCTTCTAGAAGATGTCATGGATGTGACCACTGACATGTCCTGTAGTGTCTACACTGAAAGCATCAAAGCATTTCATAATGTTTAATAATACGGACCAATCAGTGGTGAGTTCACGGCTACTAACAGTAAAGTGCAATATATAATCTGATGAAATAAAATCGTGCTTTATTTAAATCCATTGGTATAAAGCTGATTATAGATAGGTTATTTTTAATCATTTAAATAATATTACATGTAGTGTTAGTATTACCAAACAGCAGTGTACAGCTGCAGAGAGCAGAGACCAAAATAGCTGCTGTTATAAAATTCAAGACAAATATGATATTTGTTAATAAAAACATTTTATTTCATACAGACTAGGGAAGTACAGTGACTGGAGTACATGTTGTACTAAAGTACATGCTGCAACAAGCACTTTCAGTGCGGACAGCTGCATTGATTATAATGGGGGCAGTTTAGTTTTAACGCATCACATTGCTCACATCTGCTGTAGATACAGTATTAATACATTTGCTGCTTCTGCCATATTCTGCTGAAATGTTCCTTGATGGATTTTAGGGTGAGAAGGATGATGGCATTAAGTAAGAGATAAAATTCAGTCAACCAGTTATTACACATCAATTTGTGTGTTAATAAATGGACATTATGGATTTGAATTGAAATTATTTTATTATGTAAAAAGAAAGAGTGTTAGAGACATGAAAAGACATGAAAATAACAGCTACAGAAAAAAAAAATGTATTGAAATTGCATACAAAATTTCTATTAATTTGGATTACAAGGTTACTTTGAAAATGTAAAATAGGTTACAGATTACAAGTTACCCTATTTAAAATTTAATAAGTAGTGTATCTATTCAAATACTTAAATGAAGTAATATAACTGATTACATTTGATTACTTTTTGATTCCTTTTCTAAATTTCTAATGAACGATTTAATTATTTTCAAACATTTAAACAAGTAGTACTCAAAACTGATTACTGTCAGACTTTCAAAATGCTTCATCTCTTGAGTTAAAATTATATAAATGTAAGCTACAGCCACCTCGAAATCACACTTAAGCACCTCTTTTTACTTTGAAATGGTTCTGAAGTTAAATACTGATTTAAAATCAGAGTAAATATGAATACAAGAAGAATTCAGATGTAACCCCCTTTGTAAGTTAACATTTTCATAAGTAACTGTAATTTAATTACACATTTTTTCTCAGTAGCTGTAACAGATTACAGTTACATTTATTTCATAATTAAATTATGTAACAACATTACATGTAACTAGTTTACAGTCATACATAAATGAAACTGATTTTTGTAATAGTGCCAATAACCTTAAACCAGACTTTTTAATATATGGTATATTTATCATCAATAAGTCAAATTTGTAATAAGTCCAATGAGACCAGCTTGGTGTGTTTTAACCATGTTCATATTTCTGAACTGGATAAAAAGAACAGATTTATGCTGATGCCAACCAATCTGAATACAATATATAAATATATTATGGTTATTTGATAAAAATATTATATTTTAGTGCAGAGTTTTACACATAAATGGTGTTTTCCAAATATAAGGCATTTTATATGTAATTTAAAAACGTAAATTTAAACATACATAAACTTACATTTAGGTCTAAATATTGTTGAATGTAAGTGTAATTGGTTGACTAAGACAAAGATCATACACTTATAAAGTTATTAAACAATTATTATATAGTTATTATGCAATTATACAGTTTAGCATATTTACAAAAACAGTTGACAACAAAATTACAGTGAAGTAGCTGATGTGTTGCTAAACATATATGTGACCCTGGACAACAAAACCAGTCATAAGGGTCAATTTAATGATTTACTATGTATACAAATGCTGAAAGCTGAATAAATAAGCTTGCCATTGATGTATGGTTTGTTAGAATGGGACAATATTTGGCTGAGATACAACTATTTGAATAAAAACAAACAAACAAAACAAACAAACAAAAAAAAAAAAATACTGAGAAAATCAGCTTTTAAAGTTGTCCAAATAAAGTTTTTATATATTTATGGTAGAAAATTTACAAAATATCTTCATGGAACATGATCTTTACTTAATATCCTAATGAGTTTTGGCATAAAATAAAAAAATTGATCATTTTGACCCACACAATGTATTGTTGGATACTGCTACAAATATACCTGTGCTACTTATGACTGTTTTTGTGGTACAGGGTCACATTTGATGTTTAAAGCAGAATCCTAGAATTCCAAACAATACACTCAGAGTATAGATTAGTATCTATAAAACATGCATTAGACTGAATGTATGCTTAAAATATCCTAAAATATTCAGAAGCTGCCCAGGCTCTGACAATAACTCATGCACTTTGCAATAGCCAGCTGCTATAGTAAGTCCATGAAATGTGAAGGATGGAAAGGTACACATAGGAAGTAGAATGAAGGAAGGACTGAAGGTGTCTGTTTGTGTCTCATTAGTCTTGGCTCGTCCAGAAGGAGAACCAACCCTCCTTGTCGATGCAGCGTTGCCCTGCAGTGAACATTGTGATGTTTCTTTCTGGTCCTGTATAGAGAATGTGACAGTGTGTCAGTGTTAATGCATTCTTCCTCTCTGGCAATACAATAATGAGGGCTATATGTGTGACACGTTTCAGCTAGCTTTTAACAATGTGGCAGAGCCTCAGGTCTGGTTTTAGAAAAGCCCACTGTCAACAGACTTTCGCCTCCAAGTTTTGCCCTCTTCCATGGAGGTCATGCTACTATGAGACTGGTATGTTCAAATATATGAGTTGAGAGCATTTTACCTCCTGGAAAGTTTGTATTTATGAGTTGGGAATTCGTACTTAAGACGCCAGGTATGTTCAAATCACTTTGATTGGTGTAAGATGACGATGTACCTTTTTTGCAAAGCATTCAACAAGATTTTTTTTTAAATTTACATCTACAAAATGATGCACAAGATTGCGTGAATTTGAGCTTTTTTTTAATGCTAAATATGATTGCTTCGACAGATTGCGTGAATTTGAGCTTTTTTTTAATGCTAAATATGATTGCTTCGACAGATTGCGTGAATTTGAGCTTTTTTTTAATGCTAAATATGATTGCTTCGACACAACAAGCACCACAACACAACTAGTCGATTATTCAAAGAAAAAAAAAAACTGTTTACAATAAAGCATACTGGGCAGTTGTATGCACCAGTTAAAATTATGCTATTGCATTGCAAAGTGCATACTGTTTGTTTAACTCCTTCATATTCTTTTAAAAGAACAGTATTCTAATTAGTAGTTTTTAAAACTTAGGGTCAGCAAAAAGATTTCTACTTTGTGTTTCAGGAGATAAAGCAGTTTGTGGGTTAATGAAGCAGACTTCACCTTCTAGCCTTGTGAGTCAGTATTGATTACTGACTAATTACCAGCACAGGAAAGAGCCATCAAGCAAAGAAAAGCCACGGGTGAGAAGGTCTTAACGGAAAATTGCATTCTGTGTATCTAAATGACTCAGTTACGAGCTTTGAGCCCACAGTGATGTTAACTCTAGCTACTATCGTTGGCATAGCTCTAATTGAATAAACAGAACTGTGCTGTAATGTTAACAATTTAAGGGGCATTAGCACTGACTGTTAGCTGTGTTGTGATTGACAGGGTCTCTACACAGTGTTCACTGCTCCCTACATCCCTGAGCATGGGATAACTGTTGAACTTGACAAAATGCATTCATTCGGAACACCCTCTCACACACAAATGAAACTCAAGTCACGCAAATCAGAGGAGTTTAAATACATAATGTACTTCTGTAAATATAATATAAATTAAAGCTGCAAGCAGCATTGAAAGGCCCCTGGCACCCGGGCTCAAATATGCTAAATATTGACCTTAAATGTGTTCAGGCCAGGCCTCGTATCAAACGGGTAAAGCTTGGGGCAGATCAGACATTGTATGGCTGAGTTATAACAACTTCTTTTTACATTGTGAGGCATCAAACTTTGTCAGGCCGCCACGGACACACCTTTCAGTAAAAACTCAAGATCTTCACAATTTAACATTGCAAAGGCCTTTAGAGAAGACTGACCAAATAAAATGTTGATGTCATTAAATCTCTTGTTGTTCTTTAGAACTAAAACATGGCACTTCCTGTGGCGCTATGACTGTAACTGAATATGGGTGTAGGCATGTGTTCAGGACAAGATTCTTATCAAACATTTAAATTTTGGTGCAGAATGGACATTGTATGCCTGAATTATAACAACTTCCTGTTTAATGGCAAAACATCGAAGTTTGTCAGGCTGCCACAGACACGCCCTTCAACGAAAACTCAAGATCTTCACAATTTAATGTCACAAAGAGCTTTAGATTACACTCAACAAATTTGGTGTGTATCTGACTAAATCTCTAAGGAGTTAAATACAATGCCTGAAAATGGCAAAAACAGCACAAAACTTGATGAGTAAATGTAAAATAACAGCCTTCCTGTTGGGTTTCCGACTTTGTACCAGTTTTTTTTTTTTTTTTGTAGGTATTGACGTGTTACCTGTGTCTATGAAATTTCATACATGTATGTGAAACACAGCTCGAGGGGCACTTAGTTGAAATTTTATTTGTGGTGCTATTGAGCCATTTTGCCACACCCACTTCTGAAACCCATATCCAAAGTAAATTTTCACCACTTTTGGTGTGTGTGTGCAAAGTTTCATGAGTTTTGAGCATGTTTAGGCCCTCAAAAAAATTCATTTTGGAGAAGAAGAAGAAGAAGAGGAAACTCTGTTAGGGTTCTCTAATGCATTAGGATAATCTCATGATCAATTCGTATGTATTTTACAAGGTGGCTAATTTGTATGACCTCAGTGACGGGTAGGTTTAGGGGCAGGGTTAGGTGTAGGTCATTTGTACAAATTCATACATGTGCAACTCATAAAATATGTACGTCTTTGCTAAAATCAATTAAATTAGCTAGCTCGCAAAATATGTATGAATTGCCGTGAGATCAGGCTGGGTGTGTGCACCAACGCTGCCTGAGCCCTAATTACCATAGTATACGTTTTATAGCAAATTCATGTGTATTTATATAAATAAATGCATATTTATTGATTTCGTTATTATAAACGATCATATTTAAAAGTGCTAAACTGGGCAATAAATGTCTGTTGGAATGTTCATTATGGAAGCAGATGTAATATGGTTATATTAGAAGTGTCTTTTATTAAGGAAAATGTAAATTATGTCATTAATTTGTGCCATTCGAAAGCTGTAAGACCTTCGTTCATCTTCAGAACACAAATTAAGATATTTTTGATGAAATCCAAAAGCTTTCTGACCCTGCTGGCAACGCAATAGACATGTTCAAGGCCCAGAAAGCTAGTAATGACATTGATAAAATAGTCCATGTGACATCAGTGGTTCAACCATAATTTTACAAATCTATGAATCGACTTTTTGTGTGCAAACAAAACAACAACAACAACAACGCAATCAAAACAACAACAACAACAACAACAAAAGACTTTATTCAACATTTTTTTTTCTTCTGTGTCAGTCTTTGATGCACGTTCATGACCATACCACAACACAAGTCATTATTTTTGTTTTCTTTGTGCACAAAACGTATTCTTGTATTCATAACATTATGGTTGAATCACTGATGTCACATGGACTATTTTAACGATGTCCTTGCTACCTTTCTGGGCCTTGCACATGGTAGCTGCGTTGCTGTCTATGCAAGGTCAGAAAGCTTATGGATTTCATCAAAAATATCTTATTTTGTGTTCTGAAGATGAACAAAGGTCTTATGGGTTTGGAACGACATGAGGGTGAATAATTAATGACTGAATTTTCATTTTTTGGGTGAACTATCCCTTTAAACAAAATCATTGTAGTTGCAACCACCATATCTCACATGCACACAACAAACTCAATAAAATCTCTGGAATCTCAACTCATTTTCACAGCATTTGTTTATTGAGTGATGCGCAATGTTTGGTGGATAAATTGATGTATCATAGTTTCCTTATCCCTCATCACGTTCGCAGTGCCCTTCGGACTGAACTGAACACTCACTTTGGACTGGAATCTCACTTAAGATGGAAGAATAGTCTACTTCAGAGGGTACTTATGGTCAAATGGGATGCACCTAGTCATTTGTAGCAACAAACTGACCAGAAGCCATTCATTTTCAATAAGAGCTGACAGTTTGACATAATGCTCAATACTGCAGCTGGAGGAATGGAAGTCCTGCCTATTAGAATACACATTGGCTGGGCCATTCTGAAAACTACAGTTTTTAATGTAAATAGGATTTTATTAGCTAATTTGACACACATCATTGCAAAGTATAAACTCTACTGGAGATAACAATGTTACTGCTTTCAGGTAGCCATATTTGAATGACTATTTAACCTTATAACACATAGCTGCTAAGATGGAGTGAACTAACTTGCCTTATAGGGTTTTTGGCAGCAGCGGCTGTTAGGAACATTGGCAAAGATGAACAAACAAGCACATGAGCAATGGTGCAATGCAGCTTCTACAAATGAGAGTGAAGACAGTGGTGCTCAAATGATCCACCTTCTCTTCCAGTAGGATACCACAGCTGAGTAGGAACGCCTACTAGAAATCAACAGTGATGTGACTTGTTGACCTTCAGCGATTAAATTGCTGTCAAGCCTCTATTACACATCCCACATCTGCAATATGTAAGCAGCATGCATTTATTTTTGATTCCATATAAACACATCATTTACACTGAGTGCACGAGCAGAGCAGCATAGCAGAAGCACTGAATTCAAGCTCTGTAAACATATTAAAACGTGTTTTGCAGAGCTAACTTTTTTTACAGTATATGTTCTTACACATACTTACAGTGTACCTACAGTGTACATACCCAAGAAAGTCCTGGTAATATAAGGTAACTACATGCGGTAGGGTTAGGTTTACGGGTAGGTTCAGGGTAAGTACCTTGTTATTACTTAGTTTTTGTAATTACCCCAATAAGTACATAGTATGTACATGAGGGACAAAAGTGCTACCACTTTTATGAATAAAAATAAATAAATAAAATGGAGTAAATTACGTAGCCACCGTTTGGTAAAAGACTAACTTAAGTCAAGACACGACAGTTAAAATCATGGTCAGTTTTGAGATTTTGGGTTATTTTGCACATTTAAAGTTTTAGAGTGTCTATTTACACTAAGTGCAAATAGCACACCTTGTTGGCAGAGGCTATTTACACTAACTCCGCCCATAAATGTGTGATTGAACTAGTCAACACTACAAAAGACAGTAGTCTAATAACAGTTCTAGTGTCGCCAAACTTTTTCTTCTCCCTTTTCAAATTTCGTATCACATCAGAAAGGCATTTATATTCAATAAAAATTAAGGAAATGATCGAAAAGTTGAAAATAAAATGTCGGGTAAGGTTAGGGTAGGTGTAGGGAGGGCTTATATTGTCATTCATTTAATAATATGAATTAAATTAAATTTTACACTAAATACATTATTATTGCATACCCAGATAGCACATGTATGTCTGCAAGATGTCTGTTAAAGATCATTTGATCTGGAAAGCATCTGCTGTGTACAAACATCTGACAGACATCTGTAAGATGTCAGCTTTACATACATTCTAAATCATAAACATCTTAAAGACATCTAATAGACGTCTATTTCACATCTAATAGGAAACGTCCTATAGACGTATTGCAGATGAGCAAACACTGTAAAAAAAATACATATTCCAGATGTACATGCAATCTTCAAATAGATGTCTCTGTGATGTATGTGTGCTGTCAGGGCCCAGATATCACACGTACATCTGCAGAATGTCTGTTAAAGATCACTTGATCTGGAAAGCATCTGCTGTGTACAAATATCTGACAGACGTCTGTAAGATGTCAGTTTTACATACGTTCTAAATCATAAACATATTAAAGACATCTGTTTGACATCTAATAGGAACCATCCTATAGATGTATTGCAGATGCGCAAACACTCTAAAAAATACTTCTTGCAGATGTAAATGCAGACGTCAAATAGATGTCTCTGTGATGTACGTGTGCTATCACGGGGTACTGTTTTATAATGCACTCCAATACTGAGGTACAGATAATTGAAACTATTTGCAAAAACTATTATGAATAACAGAAAGTCCTGCTATTTTCACTTAGGGTGCTTTCACATCTGTGGTTCGGTTCATTTGGTCCGGACCAACGGCAACAAATGATACACTGTAGCATTTTTCTCCGGTCTTACACTGATTGCTCTTGTCCGAACCAGTTAAAACGAACCAAAATGCAGTCATGTGACAACATCCACATCACTCGTTGGCCAGATGTGTCACTGAACGTATTTCCTAAACTGCTTTTCGATTGGTCAGAATTAACGTGCGGGAAAATTCCAATGGAACTCCTGGAAGTAAACAAAGAGAGGAGAAAAAGCCGGCAGACAACACGCCGGTTTTTAGTATGGAGAGACGACTGCTGGCAGATTGTATCCCTGTAATTTCTATGATTGTAATTTCTATGAGGCTCCGCACCTTCTCACAACTCCACGTTTGTCCGCGAGCTGCCATTGGGCTATGTTGCTAAAGTGCTAACTGTCAACAAATACTTGTCCTCATCACATAATGCACCACCTCTTCAAGGAGGTCTCGGTACGCTTTTTTGGTCTGCTTTTGGTGCGCACTCGAGTGCGATTGCTACATGCACACCTGCCCAAACGAACCGCACCAAGAAGGAAAACGAACTCTGGTGCGATTCAACCGAACTAAATGAGGCAGGTGTGAAAACACCCTTAGTGTAAATAGAATCCATTGCTATTTGCACTTAGTGTAAAAAGCATCAATTAGTAAGAAAATTTGCTATTTTCACTTAGTGTAAATAGCATCTAATTGCTATTTACCCTTAGTGTAAATAACATCTATTGCTATTTGCACTTAGTGTAAATAGATTCTATCGCTATTTACACTTAGTGCAAATAGCCACTGCCTTTAAATTTTGCATATATAAACACACATTTAAGTGTGTATTTTATTACTTTTTGCCTATTGTTTTCTACATTTCAAATTCAAAGTTATGTTTCATTATAGTTTTTTCTCATATACCAAGCCAGGAATCTTTACTTCAGTAGCATTTATATACTGTACATTAACTCTACAGTTTTATCCCTGTCTGTGTTCTAAAGGTTATTAAAGAGAGATTTGTTCATATGTCATTCACCTGTTTAATTTTTCTCCCTAAAAACATGGTGATTTTTTTTCTTGCTGTTAACAGTATCTGATTTATGGAGTAATAATAACAGGCAATATCTAAAATTACCTCATTAAAACCTTAAATCTAATGTCAGCAAAATGAAACAAGAAAAATGAACCTGGCGGTCATTTATGCAAATTTGATATTTAATTAGACAGTGCTTCATTTCCATATTTAAACATAGCATTCCTTGTAATAGAAAAAAAAAAAACAATCGTCTAAATACACTGTGATTGATCAACTATCACTTACAATTCTTACCCTGTTCACCTGAAGTATCTTAGCTTAAAAATAAGTGACAAACACAAAAAAACACATCCTATCTAGAAAATCTGCCTGAATCCTGATGAGCTAAGCAGTGACATCCCTCCTCATGTAATGACAAACAAGAGTTTACTAGTTCTCAAAAGCCCTCTTCTGATAATTATTTTATGACCATTGTGAAAAGAAATGCTTAATGAAATCTGTTACAGACAGTCATAATTCTGTCACGCAACAGAAACGCTGTCAGCGTGAAAGCTCAATGTGCTCCTGCTGCTGCAATTATCCTGCTGCAATGATTACGCACTGCAGACGCACCAGTCATCACTGTTTCTGTGAGGTACTCTAGTGTTGTAGGGAAACATGTCTTCCTCAGCACTATCTTTAAGAGGTTCCCTGATGTGCTTTACATCCTGTGCCTTTCCACAAGACAAAACCACTTCAACCTGCTTTGATATCGATCGCCTCCTGTAATCAAATGAGACCTTTCCCCCATCAGACCTGTATTGGATGGAGACATTTGTTACAGTGCTGTTCCCACTCAATCCATAGGTCAGACATGTCATTACATTTCATTAGTTGTGACCGTATCAATGATCAAAAATGGATGGAATAAACTCCTGTTGGACAATCTTCCTTTTTTTGAAATCCACAGATAAACAGTCACACAGACATGAAGCCTGATGGTTTAAGGCATTCCAGGAAATGCCGTTTTATCAATGACGCCGTGAACATGGTGACGTCTCTGTGTGGCTCATGTAGATGATGGGGTGATTACGTCAAAGGTCTGAGAAACATAAATCTAGCCTGCGGCTCACAGCAGTGAATGATCACTTGGTTTTTTTTATGCATATTAAAAATCATACAGCGAGAGCCTGTAAGCCTCTTGGCATTTGCTTGTCGTCTGTGGATTATAGTACAAACTGTTAGCCGTTAGCTGACGGATTAGCTTTAAATATGACAAATGCAAGAATACTCCTTTTGCATATTGACACAGGCTCCAGAAACACATGCTTGTTCCTGAAGATTTCATTTGCCATGCATGACATTACATTGTACATGTAAACAATTCTACTCTGAGTAAAAGACAATAAATGCTTATTTGCAAGTGCTTGCATGCCCATAACTGAATATGTAATTTTAAACAGCATGAATAATGAATTTAAAATGAATAATGCTACACTATCTTTGCAAAACTAGATAGAGAGTGATATTTTAGGGTACACAGAACTACATATTTTATAATTGACTGCTCAGTCCAGACTGAATCCAAAAACTCAATCAAAAACTGACCTAATATAATCTTTTGTTCTACAAAACGCTCATAATCCACATTAAAATGGTGATCCATTGAAGTCTGACAGTAATTGACTTGAAATTTATTGCTGAAGGTGTTAAATTTGTTATATAAGCACCGCTTTTATTGCTGTTGCTGTGCTGAGTTGAAGATATGAAGCAACTTTTCTGAGAGAGTTTAACATGCTGACTGTCCAGAAACGCACGAAACGTTGTAATCACTGTCTGTAAAAATACTAAAGCTATAGATGACTTGTTAGTGGACAAATTCAATTGGGAGTGTGAAAATTGTGATTTAGGTAGTTTATGGATCCAAAAGCCACACTTTTGAAACAGTCAGTTATGGTCTACTGAATCATATGCTATATTAATGTTAGTACTAATCACAGACTTATCATTCTGTTATATATTGAAGTCAACATAAAATGTGGATTTCAATATATTAGCAGTCTATTTCACTTACATAATCTGATTTGTTTGTAACTAAAACTGGATTTTCAGTGAGGCCGACTTCTTAAATTAAAATTAATTATATAATTCTAAAAAAAAAACAAAAACAAAAAAAAAAAAACAAAAAAAAAACACAGATAATAGATTCACTGCATACCCAAATGAACTGGATGTTCCATCAGATTGAACAAAACACATTTTGCACACTGCTTAAAATATGTAAAAACCTGTGGCACTGGAGACATAGTTTTAGCACTGTTTTTATAATGAAAAATGTTGTCATTAACCGCAGCCATGTTTGTTTATCTTTTGCCTTGTTTATTTCTTGATAAAATTAACACTCTCGGACCCAGTTCCAGTTCTGGCACAATCCTTCTCTATGACTCTTAAATGTTTGCAGTGTGGTGGCTATAAGTATGACTTCAAATGTATTTTCAAATAGCACACAACAGGTTAATGTATCAAATACTTTATAGCCTACTTATAATCAAGTACTTTAGATGTGCTTTTATCAACACACCAAAATAAGTATACTTCTTTAAGCATGAGCATGACAACATACAGTGTAACAGTTGAGGTCAAAAGTTTACATACACCTTGCAGAATCTGCAAAATGTTAATTATTTTACCAAAATAAGAGGGATCATACAAAATGCAACTTTTGTTCAAAAGTTTACATACACTTGATTTTTAATACTGTTACCTGAACGATCCACAGCTGTGTTTTTTTGTTTAGTGATAGTTGTTCATGTTTGTCCCGAACAGTTAAACTGCCTGCTGTTCTTCAGAAAAATCCTTCAGGTTCCACAAATTCTTTGTTTTTCAGCATTTTTATGTGTATTTGAACCCTTCCCAACAATGACTGTATGATTTTGAGATCCATCTTTTCCTACTGAGGACAACTGAAACAACTATTGCAACTATTACAGAAGGTTCAAACACTCACTGATGCTTCAGAAGGAAACACGATGCTTTAAGAGCCGGGGGGTGAAAACTTTTGGAATTTAAAGATCAGGGTAAATTGAACTTACTTTATCTTCTGGGATACATGTAAGTATCTTCTGTAGCTTCTGAAAGGCAGCACTAAATGAAAAAAAAAAAAATTAGGATTAAATTAAAATAAGAAAAATGTACACCTTCATTCTGTTCAAAAGTTTTCACTCCCCAGCTCTGAATGCATTGTGTTTCCTTCTGAAGCATCAGTGAGCGTTTGAACCTTCTGTAATAGTTGCATATGAGTCCCTCAGTTGACCTCAGTGTGAAAAGATGGATCTCAAAATCATACAGTCATTGTCGGAAAGGGTTCAAATACACAAAAATGCTGAAAACCCAAAGAATTTGTGCAACCTGAGGGACTTTTTCTGAAGAACAGTGGGCAGTTTAACTGTTCAGGACAAACAACTCATGAACAACTTAATTCAAATGCAGATGAACTGCTACTTAATTCAAATGCAAGACACAGTAGATCATGTAATCTCAAAATATGTGTATTTTTTGATAAAAAAGCTGTTTGTATAATACAAATAGTTTTTTCTAGTCCACTCATATGCCTGAAGTTTTCATCTCATGAGACTGTACATCATTTTAAAAAGATTTATCACAAGCACTATTCATTTTTTTTTGTGGTTAAAACTTTTTTTAATGAGGAAAAAATTATAGAGTGCGGCATTAAATGTGAGCTTTGATGAGTGATGACAAAACCTTGAACAAATGAAGCTCTTCTGAGAGTTACTGAGTTTTCTATGGGCCTGTGTAGATTAATCTGTCCGGATTTAGCTTTCCTGCAGTCATTTATCATCTGGCAAGGAGTTGCAATGCTTTCCTAAGTGTGATAAATCTACAAACATTCCACATTCCCCAAATATTGTGTTTATCACAATTGCTTAGTTTTACATTTGGGTGTGCTTTGGTTTTACCTATAATGTCCTTGACCTCTGCAAGGGTCTGAGGGGGAATTTTGGCATGGAAATGTGGGTGAATCCCATGCCTTCTAAGCAGGTCAGCACCGCTCTTGGTTTGCCCACAGTGAGCTACTTTTCCTTTGTCGGTCCTGGAGGACACATCCATGCTGACTGTGTGTTTTCGAAGGCTAGTTTGAAGTCCCAGAAGCTCTGCTCTGCTTTGACCTGCTGCAGAACATTAATGTAAGACAAACTACGAAACAAGAAGACTTATCATATGAATGAGATGTTATTATTAAAAGGGGATACTGTGTTAATGTTACGCAGCTGATACTATGATTAAACGAGCTTACCCACAGTGATATAAACA
Organism: Cirrhinus mrigala; assembly: GCA_036247105.1. Taxonomy (NCBI): domain Eukaryota; kingdom Metazoa; phylum Chordata; class Actinopteri; order Cypriniformes; family Cyprinidae; genus Cirrhinus; species Cirrhinus mrigala. The sequence goes on along the minus strand of CM070009.1, from coordinate 35,076,180 downwards.
GAACTGACAAGATCGATTGACCTATCGTGCCACACCGGTAATCTTAGGAAATCTGCGTGCAGGTTTCTCTCTTGGGCATGACTAACTGTTGAGAAATGGCTGCCTGTTCTCCTGCCTGACCTGAATATGGAGTAGTGCTGTTGGCATGACTCCCGGATCATGGGAAAATTTCAAGGATCTTCCCTGTGGTGCCAACTAATGCCTCGTGACTTGCTTTAATATATTTGCATTATCAGGCATACATATAAGCGTAAAAATGATGACAGTAACACAATGCACACAGTGTTTAACTAAGCAAAGCAGCAAAGATGAATCATCATTACAGAAGCAAAAACAAAGAATGAGAGCTGGGATATGTTGAGGAATGCCTTCAGCGTGAAAATAATCCCACATATCTTCTTCATGATTTGTATACACATTAAATGCATACCAGAAATCGTATAAATAATTAAATAAACCACACACAACAGCAACCCAGACTGAAAAACATGCCTGTGGCGACATTTCTGCAAAATTATATCATGTTGATGCTTGCACAACTCATGACACTTTCAAAGTGAAATGTCCAGTGAGTGGCGCTAAAAGCTCTTTCAGTTTTATTCATAACAGATCGATGTAAATCTGGCAATATTTAATTGGGCATATGCTGTATGTGTTGTGGCAGTGGCAATTGTACACTGTCGCTAAAAGGTTAATGCTCTATTGCATTCGAACACAATGAACCAGCTACACTAAACCTGACCAACACTGCTAACAAAGGCAAACTTGAGATAAAAATGTGTTTGCTGAAGCAACCATGTCATTTTAACTTGTGTTTCACTGGACTCATTCCTGAGCACTCCACATCATAAGTGTACCAGGTGAGCTATTGAGCAAGTTTACTATATTAGAAAAGCCATATATATGGAGCTGATTATGTGATGCAAATGTCAACATGTATCATGCTCTTTGATAAAACAGTTTTAAGGTCATAACATTGTGCAAGGAATCACATGAAGTCTCTATTAATCAATAATCTGCCCTTTAAAGGTTAAGGGATTTTTTAAAATATTTTTAAATTATATATATATTAAATTCTATAATAATTATATAATTATATAAATTAATAAATACAATTTTTATTTATTATAAATAATAATAATAATAAATAATAATACATACTAATTTAATACAGTTATTGCTATTATTGGTCGCACCACATGATGAGTGGTCACTCCAAATGACACAAAGACCTTATATCATTAAAAATCTATTTAAAGAAATGCGTGAAAAGTGCAGCACATGGCATTAACTGCAGGTAATTCTTTAGCCCCAGTTATTTCTGAACTTAGCCCAATCTTGGCTGCTCAGTTGACCCTTCGCAGAGTTTGATTAACAGGCAATCTGACCAATTATAATGCAGAATCTGTCATTTTTGTCCTACAAACAATCCAGACAGGAGAGTAGATTAACATCAGTGGACTTGAACTTGAAAAATAGTGTGTACTGACATTGAAACAAGATGTTCAGTTCATGTGCCGCGCTACAGAGGCGCTACAGCAATCTGTCAGGTAACATTAAAGAGCCACAAAACAGTATTTGTTACTTTAAAAGAAAATACAAAATGAGACTTTGACACTGAGACTTTGTTTCATACCAAAAGTAACCTGCTCTGTCTTGGCACGTTGTCAATGTCCTCTTTGCTCCGTGATGTATTTTTCACTAATTTTTCATAAAATTGCCATGGTTTGTTGGAAGTAGCAACAGTAACTAAGGGGGCCGGTCTTTGCGAAGGGTCAATTTAGAGCAGTGGGAGTTTGCTGGCTCAGGTACTGAGATGACAACATGAACATCTTTCTTACAGTAGAAAATGAAATCCGGAGTTTGTGCTTAACTGCAGGGTCAGAATTGACATTTTGCCTATGGTGAGCCTTTATTTTACTTTGCTTGGCAGTGTAATCTGGTAGATTAGATTAAAATAGTTATTAATAAATACATAATTGCCCAACTAAAATTGCATGTTGTAAATTATTTTTGTTTTGCCTTTTTTTCTCATATTGTACAAAGATTAAACATAAACCTGAAATCTAAAATGACCCAAACTGCATAAAAATCTATTCCAAATGATACTAAAATAAAGTATTTTATTTATATAAACCATCAGTTGAATATAGAAGCGCAAAAATATCTATAATGGAAAACACTCTGCAGTGGTTGCACCACATGATATTTGGTCACACCACATGATATTTTCAAATCATATGAAATCATATAAAACAGTGCAAAAAATTAATCTGTATAAATTTATGGTAATTTCAAAGATGTTTCCAAAACAACAGTTATCACCAGACGGTCACACCAAATGATATGTTGACACTTTGATTAACTGAAAAAATTACAAGTAACAATTTTTTTGAAAAGTTAAAGTGAGTTCATACATGGGAGATGTCCTTCATATATATGGCTTTTTTTTTTTTTTTCTTTTTTTTTACATTTAACCCTATTTTTAACTGAAAAAAATAAAATAAAATAAAATAAATAATACAAATCAATCAATAAATCAATCAATCAATCAATCAATCAATCAGACAGAAAATGTAGACCTCACATCACTGACCCGTAAATAAAATTTGTGTGAAAAGGAGTAAACTTGGCTTTTAAGAGCGAATGGTAAGAAGAAAGCATTTTTTTTTTTTTTTTTTAATTAAAGCATGCATTAAAGTAATGTTATTTCATATAAGGGGGATGAAGTAAATGTTTCTGATGTTTCAATCGTAATTGAAAACAGTGGCAAAACAAGTAATGCATTTGTACTTCAGAATTATGCTGTATTTTTAGACACCTCCTGCCAGACCTGCCCTGCAGGTAAAAGTCCAGCATGAACTAGAATCTCACGTCCTGTAACTTTTCTATCTCCAGCTGCCCTCAAGCTCACTAAGCTGGAGAACAGCTTCTTCTTGTCTTTATAACAACCTGTCCAACACCTGCATTACCTCTGAAGAGAAAACGACTTACAGTGTGCAAATCATGTTACTGGCAAATATCAGGAGAGACAGCTGAGAATAACTCAGGCTAATCTAAACCCTGATCACATGAAGCTCTCAAATGAAAATACAATATGCTTTCAAAACAAAATAAAAATGCTAACTGAGTTGATGCTGCTTTGCATATACCAAGATGAGCCCTTAGGCTACACAGTATGAATGGGTTTTGATGTTTGTTATGTGTGCGGGGACAGCAAGGTCTTTTATTATTGCTATTTAAAATAGTTTGGTCATGACAACTCTCTGAAATATTGATTCAGTGTGGTAATATACAAGGCAATATTAATATGTTTAGTCATGGTGGTCTGCTACACAAGTACCGGGACTTGCTACTGCCAATACATTAACAGACATGCTGCTGTGAGCATGAAATGCTGCTGCTACACATATAACATATATGAATGCACATATAACGTACATGAAATTTCCCTGTAGCACATCTATACAGGTGGAGCTGGGGAAGGAGGAGGTTTCTGAGTATTTGAATGTTGAGCAGCAAGCTCATAGGATGCTGATGCAACAAAAACCAATCAGCAGCGCCATTGAAATAAAAATTGGATTATTTCTGTTCTTTTACTCAATAGTTGTGTTTCTATTTTAATGAACTAAAGTTGTATGCTTATTTCGATTGTCATGTTATTAGCTAACTCAACTGGGTTTCAGTAATGTCCAGATTTGTCAATTAAGGGGTTCCAATTTCAGATGCAGGATGCTGCATTGGAACAGATCTTCGAAGCGTCAGCATTAGAGTTCACCTCCGGAGGCCAAATGCACAAGAGTGTCAGCAGTATATGCAAAGGTAATGTGATTTTCCTATTGAATATCTACTCTGCCTATTTAAGCTGAAGAGAAGGTCCTTAAAGTGTCCTTGTTTGAAGTTTTCCTGAAGGCCTTTTGTCTTCTGCCCAAAACATGGAGTGGATTGTCAAGAGCTGGCATGATGCCCTGCATCAGAAACAAATTTCCCCTGTTGGAGTGAAATCAATTATTCATGGAGTTTGCATGGAGCATTGAGAATGAGCGCAGAAGTGAAGGCGAGATGAGAGGAGAGGAAATGGGTTTATGGATTGTGTTGATTGATAGCTTTTTTTTGTGTGCCAGCACTGACTGGATTCCTTACTGATAGAACAACAGTGCTTAGGCATACAGTATATTAGTGTTATAACTATGGGCATTTTGACCCGCAACCTTTAGAAAATAACATAAACTCAGAACTTAAAACCCACTAGTTTATTCAGTTTCTATTCTGCCATAAGGTTATGTTCATAGCTAGCATATTATGTTTCTTAAATACACCCTTGTGAAAAAGAAGTACACTTCGGCGTACTTATAAAAAGAGTGCTTATTACAGAAATAATATACTTGTATAATAATGTAACTAATAATGTAATGCTTTCAGAAAGTTAACTGCATGTCATTTAAATGAAAATATATTATAAGTTAAATTTATATTATAATTGACCTTTGAAGTGCATTTTGATCCACTTTTGTAAGACTTAAAGGGGTCATTGGATGCAAAATTCACTTTTACATGTTGTTTGAACATAAATGTGTGTTGGGAGTGTATGTACAAATGTACCCTATAATGACAAAAATCCACCCAGTGGTTTTTAAATAATCTGACAAAAAAAATCCCCTTTTTCAAATTAAGACACTCTCAGCTTCTTGTCTGTGTGACGTCACACCGACAGAGGCCGCTCCCATGATAGTTTGATTGACACTGGCGTCTCACCTTAGACCCACCCTGAATGAGCTGTAACAGTCCGATCACCATTGTTTTGATGCCGGAACAGGGACGTAGACAAGAATGGCTCCTAAGTGATTAAGGTGTTCTGTTGTTGTATGTAATAATGAACATATTGGTCGTCATTTACTCCTGACATCTGAGCCGCTGAAGATGCAGTGGATTACATTTGTTTGTGAAGGGAATTCACCTCCCGATCTACATAAATGCATCTATGTTAGTGCAAATCATTCGTGATCCAGCTTCACTTACAGCAGAAATGAGTATAAGGGTTTTTTTAATGTTCTCTTCACATTTAATGCTAAATGTGGCTAAAGTAAACAGAGCATGGCTCGTCACTCCACAGAGGAGAGGGGCGGGGTGAGCAGAGCTCATTTGCATTTAAAGGAACATGCAACAGAATGGACTGATTTCTGCAGAGCTGATTTTGGCAAGGTAAAAAGTGTTTTTTCACTACAATTGAGAAATTTTAACCAAAGTATGTTATAGACTTTTCATTAAGACCCCATAATCAGAATCATATCAACTGGAGAATGGGCATCCGATGACCCCTCTAAGTATATATAATTTCACAATTACTAATTTTGCCTTTGAAATATGATAAAGTATACTGAGAATTTTACTGAAAAGAATTTATAGTAAACTAGAATAAACTTTAATGTAATTTCTAGTTAAATTTTGTATAATTCAAAAACATTCACTTTAAATGTTATAATATATAACACCACTAGTGAAAAACATAATAGATTTAAAATGCATTTATTTTATACGAAATATAGTTCAAGTCTATTTACATTGTTACAATACCTTTCTCCCCAGCCTGGCACAAATGGCTTGATTAGGGTTTAATGAAGGCCCGCCTTCCGAAATGTGTTGTGATTGGTTAGCTGTCCCACTGCGTTGTGATTGGCGAACAGCTTAGACGGTGTTTCCGTCCTGCTACGCCAATCGCTATTTAATATAAAATCGCTATATTACGCTATTTGGACTCTATGCTGTCTATGCTAAAGCTTGGGAGTGCCAGGATAATTTGTAATATAACTCTGATTGCATTCGTCTGAAAGAAGGAAGTCATATATACCTAGGATGCATGGGGGGTGAGTAAATAATACGCTACAGTAGTGTTGGGTCCTATCGTCAGCCTGCAAGATCGCTGATACATGATATTATCGTGCTAATCTATTGAATTATTTTACATACTAGTTTCATTGCCTGAAACCAGCTCCAGCATAAGGCTAAAAGCAGCCTAACATTAACATTATCAAAGAACATCATCACTGATTAGCCTAGCCTAGTGCAAGTTTATGCAATGCTTGTTTTTATACCTGCTACGCTGCGGCTCGTTGAAGCGGCTCTCCGCGCTGCATCGCTAAAGTTAGGCTAATCCCCCACCTCGTCCCTACACACCCCCCAACAATTCGAATTTCCGTAGGCGGGATTTAATTTAATGATATTCTAATGGACCACGTTGTGACATCATAGCATGCGGAAAACAAACGCTGTAGTCCAAAGTGGCCGTTCGCTGTAGTTCTTGAAAATAGATTTTTAAAAAACGAAATATCTCCTTTTGGAGTGGACTTTGAGATTTGTAACTTTGTAGATCTTTTTTTATGCCCAAAGATACACACCACACACTGACAAAATTCAAAAAGTAAAAAAAGCAATAGGACCCCTTTAATATTAAGCCTAAAATATGTTTTAATGTCACTATTGATGAGGATTGTATGATCTTTAAATAAAATCAGTCTTTAAATGCAAAATATTTAAAGTGTACCTAAAGTAGTAGAAATAGTTCCACTTTAGCACAATCAAATATACTTAAGTAATACTTTATTTGGACTTCAGCATGACTTCCGCACAATCAATGTGCATTAAACACACAAAATTATTTGTTAAAATTTAGCAGACTTTAAATATACCAGTTTAGTAGAGTAAAAGTACAATTGCAGGGCATTTTATCAAGTACTTTATATATAAGTGTATTTGTAGTATGTACTTAGCATTTATTTTTCACTAGAGATGCTACAATTAAAAATATAATCAAGTACTTTAAATGTGATTTAGTTTGACAGGCAGCATCAAAATAAGATCTTTATTAAAACAATAATTTAGAATTCAAAAAATAAAGTAAATAAATAAATTTGAAATTATTATAAAGTGCACTTTAAAAAAAAAAAAAAAAACTCTTTAAATACACTTAAATGGTCTTTTATTGCATTAATATTATATAATCTGCAAGCACATTTTTTAAATATGCTTTTAAGATTCAAAGTAATCCACAAATGCACATTTAATGCAATTAACCACACTTCTTTTTCACAAGGGCACACATAATTTGAACGTTATAAAACGATATCTCTTTTTGAGAGTCCCATCACCTGAAATTGATATTATTTTCATTTTAAACATTAAAACTCAAACCCATCCAACCCTTGACCTAACCCATGAAAATGTGTTGAGATACAGCAAATCAGAAACTGCTTTTACCTCATGAACCACTGAAATACCAACACCATCTTCTGTAAGAATAATCTTTATACAGTACTTTTAAAACATCTCAGTCTAAATAAAAGGATTTGCCTGAATCGGTGTAAACCGGCTTTCATCCAGTTTCTAGTTAATAAACTCTAAAATCTAAAGTGGACTCCGATTATCTGACTAAATCACCTGTAATGATTTGGGGGGAGTAGAAACGATTTCGAATAACCTTTCTGCAGCTCCTCTGGGAAATTCACTTCTTCCTTCGAGCCATTCCCATGGGCAATCGGGACACTGATAAAGCTGTGGATGAAAAGGTTCATCAAGGAACAGATGATTCATTGTGACGCATTGATATACCCTCTCTCTTCTAATAAATATAGATGTATTGTCCTCCCACATGTCTGAAGTTTTCTTTCATTGACTGAAATACCATCCGTCCCCTTCGTTATCGTCACTCTTGACCCAGAAAGGTCATCTGTGGGGATGCATCTATATGGATCAGGCTCAATATCAATAAAACCATGGCAGTTTCCTCCCATTTATCCCATTCTACTGACCCACTTTAAGATGTTGTTGTTTACTTATACTGATCATGCATTTTTCATGGGTCACCGTTGGGAGTGCAGCCAGGGGATACGTCGGCCATTAGGAATTCTAATCAGGTGCTGTTGTTGCAAAAGGAGAAAGAAATTTATATCCCATCATAGTTCAACCAGCCTTTGCACAGCCCGCGCAGACCCTTGGGTCAGCAGGAAAAAAATGGGCACCTGCGTGCATGCTTTTCTAGGAAGGGCCTCTTTAATATGCAAGATGGTACCCAGACTTTCATCCCAGAATTGGCTGGCAGGAAGTTGGATAAAGGTTTTCCGTGCATGCCTAAACAAGCAGCTGTTGATCTGGCAGGCTGGCACGGATGTATTCGGGGGCATGTGAGTTTGTTGCTGCATGGCTGCATGGTTTATATACTGGTGAAACTTGAAGTTCTGCTCAAAAAAGTGCTATTCTGGGATCTCACTCTCTTCTGTTGTGCACGTTGCCTCCAGCTTGTAGCATCCACTGCAGATTCATTACAATCCACCCGCAGAGGAGAAATCGACTGCAAGATGTAAAGGTTTGGAGAAAATAAAAAATAAGCTTAAATTTGTTCCATAACCTAGCAGGCTGCTTTTTCAAAGAAAGCATCCTTAGCAACACGGAATATCATAAGTCATTAGTTTGGAACACTCTGTCAGGCAGCAACTCAAAATAGTGTTTCGGGTAGTTCTTTTATACAGTATTTTTAAAACATTAAAGTCACACTCATTTGTGGCTTCTACTGAAGCATATCATTGCTAAATCATTTTCTGTCAAAGAAAAGTATAGGATTTTTATGTACAGATCCCATAGCACTATGATGTAATTTTGCATTAGCATGTTGCTAGGATAACTAGCAACATAACTAGCAACTACTTTAAAATTAACACAGCTGGGTGAAACAGACATTTGGATTATATTACATTTTTGTCACTTCATCTGCCATCTTGGGTGAATATTGTTATGTTATTATTATTTTAGTTTGTTGCAGTGATTTATGGAATATACTACCAATCAAGAGATTTTAATGCTTTTTAAAGAAGTCTCTTCTGCTCACCAAACCACAGCAATAACAGTACAATTTTGAAATATTTGAAATTATATAATATTATGAATTATTATTATTATTATTATTATTATTATTATTATGATTGTTGTTGTTGTTGTTGTGTTCAAACCAGCTGGGTAGATTTTTTTTTTCAGGTTTCTTTGACGAATAGAAAGTTCTGAAGAACAGCATTTATTTTTTATTTATTATTATTATTATTATTATTATTATTATTATTATTATTATTATTATTATTCTTTTATTATTATTATTATTATTTTTTTGTAAAATTCTAAATGTGATTATCATCACTTCTGATTGAATTTAGAATTTTGAATTTAAAGCATCCTTGCTAAATAAAATGTCTATAATTTATTTTCCAAAAAAAATTGAATAATAAATAAATAAATAAATAAATAAATAAATAAATAAATAAATAAATAAATAAATAAATAAATAAATAAATAAATAAATAAATAAATAAATAAATACGGACTCCAAGCTATTGAAAGATATAGCGTATAATGTTACAAAAGCTTTTTTATTTCAGATAAATGCTGATCTTTGGATCTTTCTATTCTTCAAATAATCCTGTTTTTTTTGTTTGTTTGTTTGTTTTTTTTAATATAATAATAATAATAATAATAATAATAAAATCAAATAAATGCAGGCTTGGCAAGCAGAAGAGACTGTCCAAAAACTTTTTACTGGTAGTGTATATCTAATGCTGCCTTAGAATTTAGCCAAAAGAAGACGCCTTAAGGCTATAATTAAGACCAATATCACAAACTAGCAGTGGCACTTGTTGCGGTGTATGTGTCTGGGCTAAAAACTTTTATTTGAACACACAAAGATTAGTCAATGGCCAACTGGAACATATATTCTGTCTGCATGAGAGTAAATAACTCTCCACACCAGCCGGTGGCAGTAGTCAATATTCATCATTTAAAAAGGTAAACCAAAAACTAGGACTGTGGATTTACAAACCATAAACAAAGCAGTGCTTACCTACCATTTTGAATATAACTCATGTTGATCAGTTGATCTTCACTTTCTTATTTCAGACAAACGTCAATATGAAAATATTTGCGCACTGGAACACTCAGGTAAGATAAAGATGTAAAGTCAAAAGAGCTTTCTGTGTCTGACCTCATTTTTGTCATTTTAATTTTTCTCATGCACTAGTTTGCTAAGATAATCATGGTGTGTTCCCAAAAACAGCTATGGTCACAAAGGCCATCATTACCAATATAATTTAGCAGAACTTGCAACCATGGTTAGTTAATGATGCTTTCGAGAAATACATCCCACAGCAATTCAACATTTTAAATCAGCCAAAAAGCATCAGGGCTCGACTAATGCCACCAATGTGGAACAAGGCATAAAATCTGAGCTGACAAATGCTCAACATTGGTCTGATGTTGGTTGATGACTAACTGTTGGCTTGGAGTATCAAAGAATGTACCTTTGAAAAAGCCTTTGCATCACAAGTGCAACTTTATTTTCATGATATTTAGTCAAATATTTAGACTTAATCAGGTTAGATGTGCCAACACAGTTTGTAAGTGTTTTACTGTTTGCCAAACTGATGACTAATAGTGCTTTTGCGCATGTTTTCCATGCGATTCATATTGTACAAATTCATACAAAATCACTACATCATAAGCCTGATGGACGGTAATTGTTTCTCATAGGGACGCAAGCTTTTTTTAACATTTACAGGGGATAGTCTGTGATTTATTGCTGTCTGAATCCAGAATGCTGGTGTTTTTCTCCCACCACCCGCGTACAAAAACCTATACCGGGGTTTATTTACAGCAGACAATCATGCAACTGACCACGTAAGCACCATGAATAAATCGCCATCCAAATCCATGAGTTTTATCACTGAGGTGCCACGTCAATTTACTTTTACAGACCTTCACATGAGAAACAATTACTGTACAACGGGGCTAAAGGCGCCCCAGGGTAAAAGGCGCCGTTGATATTATTTTCCTCTAAACCACTAGATGGCAGAAAAACGTGGCGCAGCACTTTCCAAAACATCCGTTTTTTAAGATACACATGCAAATTTGTCTGATCTTTGACTTGATGGCAGGCAGCAGGGCAAAGTCGATTCTGTGCTTACTTCATCTAACTTTGATGTTTTTAAAAACACACGGATACATTGTTTTTATTCAAATCAAGGTGTAAATAAACATAGAAAATGTATCCACGTGGCGCAGCTGACACAAAACAGCATGTGCTGTTTGCGTTCAGTGGATACTCTTCAAAATGGCGTTAAAGTGATGCGGAGGAGACGAATTGTTGAACGAATTGTTGAATAAAGTTGAATATTTGTTTTCTTTGTGTACAAAAAGTATCATGGTAGCTTTGTAAAATTACGGTTGAACCCCTGATGTCATATACATTGTTTTACTGATCTCCTTGCTAAGTTTCTGGATGTTGAGCGAGTTAATATGTATGGAAGGGTCAGAGAGCTGTCAGAATGCATCAAAAATATGTTTCGAAGACGAACAAAGCTTTTACAGGTTTGGAATGACATTGGGTAAGTGATTAATGACAAAATTTTTATTTTGGGGTGGAGTAACCCTTTAAGTAGCAAACGAGAATCACTAAAACTAATATATATATATATATTGAGACAAAGGTCTTCTTAATGATTTTCAGTTTTGTTTAAGATAAATAAAACAGCAGTTTTTAAATAACGAAAGAATATGTAAAAGTATGGTATTTGGGGTAAAAAACACCCCTGCTGTTGGGGCTAAAAGGCACAGTCATTAACATGATAATTAATAGATGGCTGACTTTTCCATTTGTTGACATGACATTGTTAGATTCAGATGGTAAATATCATATATTATGTTGGGTGTCCACTGGTCGAACACTGGAGAAAAGCACATTTTTTCCTAGGGTATGCCTTTAGCCCCATTGTACCCTACTCTCCGAATAGGGCTTTAGTTGTGTTTTCGCATGAGATTGAGTTGGATGTGCAGTAGCTGCTATATGGAAGCTTGGGTCAGTTTGCTATGAATAGATTATAGCACCAAATCCTGGAAGGAAGCACACATGGCAATACTGGTCCGGTTTGAGGTCGTCTCAAGGTGAAGACACATCTATCCGAGCAATACACTTGTGAATAGGACGGATGCTAGAAGATGTGTATGTTGGGGGAAGGGCGTATATTTCAGGATTATATGGAGGAAACACAATATGTCCAGTAATGGCTTTGCTGTATGTTATTTAGAGTAGCACGATATGCATTATCATTCGGAAGCTTAGAATTACCTTAACGTTCATGTTTTTGTTTTGTTTTTTTTTGTTTTGTTTTTTTTTTAATGGGAACTGGCATGTTGATATAGATAGATAGATAGATAGATAGATAGATAGATAGATAGATAGATAGATAGATCTAGTCCTTGAATTTTCCATTTGCAGATATTACAGCTTTCAGAAATGTTCTAGCTGTGAGTTTTGAGAGAAAATTTTCAACCCACGCTTTCTGTAGCACTTCCCAGAGGTGCGACCAGCTTGTAGGGCATTTTTCTCTGACCTTACACTTAAGCGCGTCCCACAGGGGCTCACTGTGGTTTAAATCGGGCGATAGTGCAGGCTAGTCCATCAAAGACAGTACTCTGGCTCCCTGTTTCTTCCCCAAATAGGTTTTGCATAGCTCAGAAGTATGCTTCGGATCTTCGTACTGCTGCATGATGAAATTTGAACCAATCGAGCGCTGACCACAGGGAACGGCATGACGTTGTGAAATAGAATGGTAACCTTCCTTTTTCCTTGCACTCTGCATCAATCTCCCAGCTCACCAGCACCAAAGGAGCCCCATACAATTACACTTCATTCATGCTTGACAGAAGGCGTCAAGAATCCTTTCATTTGCTGTTTCACCCCTCAAACTCATTTGTCCATAATACCCTTGTCAGTCACCCACCATCCAGTGCTTGTGTTCTTTTGCTCATTTATCTTTTATTTTATTTTCCAGTTTCAGCTTTCATTTCCTTAATGCCAGCATCCGTGAGATCTTTTATTCTGCTGTATGTCTCTGCTTGAGCAGTTCTGAGGCTTCTTTAGAATTTTACATCTATTCTCAAAGAAGTAATGGACTCTTTTGTAAAAAAAAAAAAAAATTGTTAGTTTTTGATAAACGTATGCATAGGATTACCTTCATTTTACAATGAATAAATTAAAATTGCAATAAATAACAGAATTAAACTTGTGTCTGGAAATGTATTTCAATCCATGTAATGCAATCTTGGTGAAAAGTTCTGTCAAACTTGGCATCAGTTTCTCTCAAAAACATGAATATGTGTGTAATTTGAAACATTTGATAGCTATTATGTGTATGTTCTGGAACACTAAATGCACTAAAAGCACTAAAAGAAGAGGTCAGCAGTGTTTTCATTACTATTGAGTTGATACAGTGTTGTGACTTAATTTCTTAAGTCTGGGACAAAATGTTTGGCCGTTTTGCAGAAGCAGCCAGTTTACGCTAATGTCTGCAGAAGTGGCATCCAGGGTCCAAAAATAATGCTGACTAAGCACCAACTGCTTTTAAAAGTTCGTTTTTCGCGAGGTGTCTGGAAACTTTATGAGAAACCATAACACAATACCTGGTTTAAATTGAATTGCAAGAAGCAGCAGTGCTCCTTGTATTTCGTTATGAATTGTGTTCTGACACATTTCAGAATGCAGCAATGAATGATATCAAGTTTGCGTAGCCAGAAGCGCTTGCACTGAGTCATAGATTGCTGGACAAATGTAGCGAAAGTTCTGGGAAATCAAATGTTACTGGTAAAATAGTCTCTTAGCCTCAGAGACTATACTCCTACAAGCTGCACACAGTTCATTTACTGGCTGTCTGATGCATATTTACCACGAAACTAAAGAAAACTTGATCAAATCAGATTGTCTGCCAACTTAACTTTTTATCAGTGTGGGTAACTTGGTCAGATGGCCTTTTTCTTTTCAAGTGAGCTGTTCTTGACCAGAATGCAAAGTAGATCAGAGACTATGCCAGTATTAAAAAAAAAAGTTTGCCTGCTGGTATAAAAATCTACCAAAGTTTGGAGAAATTGGAAAGTTTGTTTTTCAAAATCACAGAGGATACATGTATTTGATCAAAATTACAATAAAACATAAATATTGTAAGATATTATTACAATTCAAATAACTGTTTTGTTGTTGTTGTTGTTGTTTTTTTTTAATATGTTAATACGTAATTAATTCCTGTGATAAAAGCTACATTTTCAGCATCATTACTCCAGTCTTCATGGTCACATGATCCTTCAGTAATCATTTTTATATGCTGATTTGCTGGTCAAGAAATATTTCTAATTGTCAACAGTTGTGTACCTTAATATATTTGTGGAAACCATGTCTTTGATGAATATAAAGATCAAATTTAATCTTATTGAACTTAAACTTTTGAAAAGTAGTATGTTTTTTCTAGGGCTGCCCTCGACTAAAGATTTTTCTAGTCAACTGGTAGTTGTTCATTTTAAGCATTAGTCAACTACTAGTCACACGTTTATTATTAAATCGTGCGAATCATAATAATGAGCTTTTAATTGTCTACATAGGCAATAAAATGCCACAGTGCACTGGCAGATATAATAATTATCAATGTGTCAAAGAAACAGCAAAGAGGTTGCATTAACATTTTAATAATTTATTGATAAACTAATGCTATTTTTGTTTTCGGCTTAAGAGATTAAATCGGCAACAGTTACTCGTCATCTCCGCAGTAGTGATGCACCTATATGCATGTTTCATACGGATTACATAATCTGAGAATATTTGTTTTCTATTTGAATTGGTTCATTTAAAAGCAGACATTTCACTCTCTCTATATAATTTTTAATGTCTGTAAGGCAAGTATACACAGAGTTTTGAAGTTTCATGATCAAGTTGACAGAGGCCAAGATGGCAGAAACAGTGTTGCCAAGTCTGAGGTTTTCCCATGGAATTGGGCTAGTTTAACACTGTTGGGTTGTTTTTAATGTCCGCGGGTTGAAGCGACCCCAATAACATTATATTTAGCTCCTGGAATGCTAACTGTAGCAGGGGAAACCCTCCAAAAAAATGTGTATTTTACCCACCCGGAACGCGATTTTTACTGGGCAAACCCCATTGAAACGTGAATGGGCTAGTTTGGGGCTAGTTATGAGTAGCAATTGGGCGTTTTTTTTTTGCAAAACACTGGGACACTGGCAACCCTGGGCAAAAAGCACATCTCATTTGCTTTAGTTATTTTACAAAAGCACAACGTTTTGTTGTTATTCTGAGTGCACGCAAATAAACTTACAGTTTTTACAGATTTGAAAGATGTATTAATCTTATCTGTATGACCAAAAATGACGGAGTGTTTTAAGAGCAAGTGACTGCAACGGCACCTCCATCTGTCATGTCAATAAGTGCGCTACTATTCAGCTTCCACACTCCACACAGACACTTCATTAGCGCAGGTTAACATTACATTGAGCTGCCATGTAAAGTTGCTACTACATACATCTTTCAAATGAAAAGCCATATTTGAGGTTGTTGAATGATAGGTGAGTGTTTGGATGTCTTGCGCGATGTACGGTTTTACCACATAAACTAGTGTGAACGATCTGTCCATCATGGACTTTGTGACTTCGCCACTTCCTTTGGATTTTTTTTCTGCGACATAGCGACTAATAAAATTTTGGTCGACCAAGCTTCTTCTCATTGACTAACGGTTAGTCGACCATTAGGGGGCAGCCCTAGTTTAACCCTCAGAATATATCGTCTGTACTCATTATTACAAAACATGCATTTGTTCATTGCAAATCAATCATTTAAAGGCACTATGACACGTGCTATTTTTGATATAACAATTTTATTACAAAATTTAGACCTTTTTCATCTTTCAGTGCTGCCATGCTTTTAGCATATAACAATACAGTATAAAATCTCAACCCAAAATGAGCTAATAAAAGCAGTTTTTCATTGATGCTGTTGCAGCATTTAGATGTTCATGCTGTTTTCTGTACACGTAACATTCCTTGAAAGATACGAACACCTGCCGAACACGCCACAATTAAAACAACTTTGAATTATCAGCCTATTCTCGCAAACCATTTGAATTGTTACGAGGTGTAATCAACATAACATTTCAGTAGTTACACAAGGAAAGAAAGAGATAAATAGAAGTACACTGCAAATAATGACAAATGTGTCAAGATCTGATCTTTTCAACAGCCCAAGGCACCCAGGCTTGAAATATGTTGGCAATTATCAAGTTATTTTTTACAAACCCACACACACATACACAGACACACCAACAAAAAAAAAAAAAAAAAGAACAAACAAAAATGCTTGAAGCAGGTGGTGATAAGACAGAACAAAAGCATGAAAAAAAGAGAAAAGAACACACTCAGCTTTGCTTGTTTTACATTCTACATCCGGAGTTCACAGTGAGTATCCCAGGCAGTGGGTAGATCTATCTAATAATCCTGATGGGGAACAGTAACCTAAGTGGTTCAGAAATTTACTGCAAGACTACATGGCTTCCTGTTCAAATGATCCAGGCTGTATAGATGGACTTCTGAGCCGTATTGTGTTAAGTAGTTTTCCGGTAAGGCGTTGCTTGCCCAACAGACAACCAGAGAAGAGCAGAACCACGGTGCTTTCAAACTAAGACCAACACCAGCATTTGCCTTCAAGATCCAGCAACAAATGACAAAAACGTGATTGTTTTAAGTGTTACGACACAAGAAATATTGAAATATCTAGAAAATTCCAGTTGACTTTGTAGTCTATGTGCGTTCTTGTTTGAAAATGTTCTTTAAGGGATGAATGATTTGGTAACAGACACCTGGAAACTCATATCTCTCATTGGCTGGGAGATTTCTGTGCTCTTTTAGTTCAGTTGGCGACAGGCCTCAAATGTCCATTTCGAAGCTCCTCCGTAGATCTCAATGCTGGTTTCCAACCAAGAGAAGACGTTCCCCACTTGTGCTTTGCTGCTGCATGTGGCCAGGTTGTAAATCTCTCCCACGGACAGCTTTCGGTCCCAGATGTTGAAATTGGCCATGTCACCGACAAACGCTTGAGTAGCATCAAACCCTCCGCCGAGAGTATCCTGCAGGTGGATAACATTTATTTGAGATGCTGATAAAATAAACGCCGAATGCCTTCAAAGACATATGATTGGTCCCTGTTAACCTTTGAAGCTAATCTGCCCATAAATGATTCATATGTGCGTTTCATCCCTACAGGCGTCTTTGAAGGTCTCTGCATTTCAGATGGGCCAAAATCTCGTCTACCGGTTGTTTTATAGAGTGTTTTAGAATAGACTGTTTTCAGTGCCATCTTCTACTAATTGGCTATGTTCCTAAATCTTTAGCTGGTCTAAGAGGTACAGAGACATCATTGCCATTGTTCTGCGATGTTTCATGGGTAAAATCAATAGGAATCAACATGATCAGGAATTTCACATGAGGGCAGAAGATTTTCCTTTGCAGATCCAATATGTTCACCAACAGAAAGTTGTCTAGTTGGAAAGTGACTTCTGTGTGAGTTGTGCTTCATATATTGCTACACTACTGACAATAGAAATCAAAGCGTTTTCGCATAATGTATTAGTATTCAATTAGAATGCTCCAATTATTCAAGTTACGAAAGCAAAAACATCCCTGTATGGATTTTTTTTAATTGTTATTTTTTTATTTTTTTATAAATAGTGCTGGGTAGTACCTAATTACATGTAATCTGGATTATGTAATCAGATTCCAAAAATTAAGAATTTGTAATTAGATTATATTACAATATAAAATGCTCATAATCAGATTACAGTTACTTTTTTATGAATTACATGATTGTGTATTATTCACACAATGGCAGTAAATTATTTAGAATTTACTGACTCTCCCTAAATCTTCTTTTTTTTTCTTTTAAAGTTTCCCTTTTGAAATCCTACTGTCTGTCATACTTCTTTAGCTTTGACTATATTCACAATATGGAATGGTCATATAAATATCATGATATAGCCTCTAAATCCATCTGATGTCTTTCTTTAATGCATTTTTATCAGGCTCCGATGTATAGGTTTCTATGTAAGTACTGGTACTTCTGATTGGGCTGAGGCTGGGATTTTAGCGAGTTTGAAGTAAAAGTATTTGATGGACATATACTGTGTCAGGAGCATTCACTCAGTATCATTATCTCATTTTTGACCGAGATGGCTTTTAGGGGGTTTTGGATCTGAACACTTATGTGTATATATATATACACACATATAACTTTGCAATCCATGCTTTAATTTGGGGAGAAAACACAAAACAAATAAATCATTTGTTTTTATTAAAATTAAAATAATTGTAATAGAGTTAAAATAATGTATTCAAATAATTTGTTACCACTGACTTGATATTTTTAGTTTAGTCAACTAAAATATTCAGCGGGGTAACAAATTATTTTAAGTTGAATTAACTATTTTTTATTGTTTATTTTATTTTATTTTTTTATTTTTTACAGTTATGTGTTTTCCCCACAAATTTAGAAGCATGGATTTTATTTATTTATTTATTTATTTATTATAATAATAATAATTATTATTATTATACAGTGAATGTATGAAATAAATAATCACAAAATGTATTACTGATTTAGAATGACAAGTTTGAAACAAGTTAGGTAAAAAAGTAATCTAAAAAGTAGTCAGAATACATTACCTAAAATGAGTAACTTAGATTGCGTTACTAACTACATTTTTCATCATGTAATCTGTAATCAGTAACAGACAACAATTTGTCTGTTAATCTACCCAGCATTGTTTATAAAATACAATATAGACTAATTCAGTAATATCACACAAGCAAAAGTGCCTTTCCCCCGAGTATCAGTGCATGAACATCGCAAATGTGACATTGATTTTATCAAACAGTTCAACAAACGAAAATTATTTAGTGATATATTAAATAAGTTACATTTTAGATAGAGTACCCAACTTGTTTCAGTTTCTGCAGTGAAAACCATTCCAAGCAAAAAGCTGAAGAAGGACTTTTGAGTGTCTCATAGCAGCACTGCAGTGCTTCATTCCTGAATCAGTCTGTGTTTGAATGAATCATTTGAGTCAATGAGTCAACGATCCAGTTCTTAAGATAGTTGCTTGCTTCATTTCTATATAAATCAGTACTTTTTTTTTTTGAATGAATCATTTGAATGAATGATTCAGTGAATCACTTATTAAGACACAGCCTTGCTGCCACCTACTGGTGGTTTTAGTGTCATATTTAAACTAGCCAAGGTACCAGCACAATGTTAATTATCATTATTGAAATTCCATTTTTGGCAATACTGCACACACCTAGCTGCAGTGCATCATGGCATTGCCTTATTTGAAAAGAATGCATGCAATGCTGCCTTTCAGTGTAGCCAAAACTAGGTGTTTACGCTTTTTTTGGACCAGCCTATGCTTGATAGAAAGCCTACAATGCCTTAAAATACAGCTACGTGGGCACAGCTCACTATGTTTTGGAACAGAGCCATTGTGTATTCTTCACTCTTCATTAAATCATCATTGTGAAACACCTTAAACTACCACGCCATACTTTGCCGTATTGATGAGTGAATTAAGGTTAAACAGAGGATGCATACCTGCTCTTGTCCCAGAATCAATACTCCTTGTGGTTTGATTGGATGGTATGGGGCCAGACTGTCCCCATTTCCTCTCATTACACCATCCTGGTAAGCTTCCCACACTCCATCTCGAGTGGTCCATGTGATACAAATGTGATGCCATTTCCCATCATTGATTAGGAAAGGCAGTTTGGCAACCTACATTGAAAGAGGCCAAAAAAAAAGAAGAAACCTAAAGATCTGTCTCTTTGTATGTCTTCTTTAAAGAAACACAAAGAGAATTATGAATTTAAATCTGAAGAAAAAACATGCGTTCCTACATTTTTAGGATATTTATCTCAGTATTTTTCAGCATGAATGTACCTTGTCATTGATGAGCATTTCCATTGGGTTGTTTCCCCACTCAATAAGAACCAGCTCATTGGCCTGTCCTGGGACTGCGTAGGAAAAAGGCGTCCCCACTCCTGGAGAGGCATTGGACTTGAGCCACATGCACACAGTGAAGGCGTACATCTCCGGCAGACTCTTCTTGACTTTAGCATACATGTAGTTGGTCCTCAGAGGGAATGTGAGCTGAAATTTATCCAGTGGTCTGTTTTCCTTTTGGCCTGTTATTAAAAAATAAATACATGAATACATTTAAATCAGTCATCTGATTCTACTAGTCAAATACGTGCAGTATATAAAATCTCTATACACGATTCTCAGTTATTTTTTTATTGCTGTCCATAAATTTATCCATACTTCATGATGAAAGCCAGATATAAGCTACCATGTGTGTTTAAAGTATATATTCTAGGGAATAAAAAACATTTATTGATTTATTTGGTTCTTTTTTCCTGAGGAAACACAAGCACTCTAGTACTGTCATCCCACATGGGAGCCTCCCTCCTCTCATTTATTTTTACCCTTGTGTTTGATGCTCGCAACAAGTAACAAGGAGTAAAAGCTGCAATCAATGGGCATCATTACTGAGGTAGAGAAATAGTTCAAACAATGATTCAATTATATATATAGTTATTTAGTTATTTTTACTTCATGTCAAATTAACCCAACTGCAGTTTGATTGAGATTAATTGGAATATGCAATGAAAAAAATGTGATTTTTTTTGAAAATTGTTGAAAACAGAGTTATAAGTTTATCTATAGTGGTTTTTCGTAAGTATGAAGTATATTTAACATACTTTCTTGGTGTTAGAATAAGCTTTTATCTACAATGGAAATAAAATACTTGCATGAAATTGAATAACATTTGCCTATAAGAATAATAATAATAATAAAATGCACAAATGTACTGTATGCACTAGGGAAAATGCTTTCTAAATAACATTAACTAGCACAAGCAATTTGACACAAGCTGACATAGCAGCTTGGAAACATAAAACTTTATGTTCATTAACTTCTTGGAAGCGCTTAATCTAAAATGCTCTTATGCTTTTGACAACTTGGGTTGTGCACTTTTCTGTTCAGCTCAATCTGACCTTGCCTCATTTCAAATGCATTACATTCCATATTAGTTCTATATTTTCTATACTTAACCATTTTTATTGCTTTGATTGATTAATCATTGAAAGCACATCAATTTTTGTGAGCTACAGATCATTTTCTGAAAATGCCTTGGATATTCATTACATGGCTTCAAAGGAGTGAGACCAATTTTTTTGTGCATTTTGGAGCTTGATGGTGTAAATTGCCATACATATCTGTTTGGATGGAAAAGCTCAGCTCAAGTATCTCTGTTCTTCACAGAAAAAAGGTAAATCTTACTTCTTTGGAATGAAATGATGGTGAGTAAATGCTGAAAATCATCCCTATGCCATTTATGCCTTTTAGACTGTAAAAGGCTGTAGGACATTATGCATTTTAATGACTGAGCAAAACGTGATTCACATGAATGAAAATTCACAAAACTCATGAGCTTGCAAAAACTCTCTGGTTCCCATCTGTAAATCACGCTATAAAGCTGTTTGGGTGGAATTGGATATGCAAAGCAATGCAGCTCTGTGGACCCCCTCCTCTCCTGCGACACAGCAGCGACACTACGACGGCAATTTATTATCCAAGCTGGCACCTCCAAGAATATTTTCCACGTAGAAAAACAGGTCACAGGAAAGCGCCCGATTCATCTACACGACATGTATGTATGATAGGTGGAGCAGAAATGCGAATAGTTACCTTTCTCTAGATCGGTTATTCTCTGGTGCAGTGAAGTGAGAGTGGACTCGACGCGCCCGCGCTGTTCGCTCTCATTGCGCAGCCCGGGCTTTCCTTCCTCCAAACCGTTCACACGGGACAAGACCTGCTTCTCCAGGTCGTCGATTTTGGTCTGCAGAAGATCCTTCAAGCTGTTCGCCTGGACGGAGTTGTTATTCCGGCTAAATTGCTACGAAAGAAAAACGTGATTTAAGTTTCCATTATAAACCATACGGCCACTGTTTAAGAAGCATAAAACCTTTAGGAATTTAAGTTACATATTAAGTCAATATTATATCAATCTCACTTTTTTTTCTTTTCTTTTTTTTTTTTGGTTAACAGTAATATATTATATTGTTATCTTTTGTTTGTTTGTTTGTTTGTTTGTTGTTGCATTTTATTACATGCATAAAAATCAAGTACGTTATGATGTTTATTAACAGAAAATAGTTGCAAATACGCCAACACGTTTAGTGTTCAACAACGGCCAAATCAATGGTGTGGAAGATTCGCAAAAGGTGTTTTATTACTTTTTTTTTTATTTTATCTTATTTTATTTTAATCCACGGCTTACTGTCAGTCTCAGGTAATGCGTCTTCTAAAAGAGGATTGAGCGCCATCATATAGTACCGCTTTATTTAAAATTCATTGAACTGATGTATTCTAAAATACGAATTAAAGTTGTGAGAATCGCAACACTGCGTTCTTAAATAAATCCACCGTGTTCGACATGGAAGAACTCCAGGAGAACAAACATACTGTACCTCCAGGTTTTCCAACCTCTGCTTGAGTGACTGTAAAGTCCGTGAGAGTTGAGCCAGTGTGTCCGTCGGACCCCTCGACACATCTCCCATTGTGTTCTTAGCGCCCATTTCCTTCCGTCGTCCCCCGACCCTTGCGTCTCCGGGCTCGGACGCGCTCTGACTTTCGCACCTCGTCAGCTTGGAAGTCAGTTCCCTGATGGTTTCCTTCTGGTTCATGATTGTTTCCTTTTGTTGCAGCACCGTCTCTCTCAGCTGCATGACCGTGCTCTTCAGATCCTCCCCGGGAACGCTGTTCTGCAGTGTGGCGGCGCATATGTCCATATCCTTGGGCACGGACGTGCAAATGAACTGGGTCTGTCCAAAGTCCTGGCTCATCCCGTCCGCCAAAAGACAAGAAAGTACCAAAAGTTTCCAGTGCATCCCTCTCGCTCCAGCCTCCATGGCGTGTTTGTTTCCGAAGTCTCTTCTTCTGGACAAGTGATTTCAGCTGCGCTCTTTCTCTCTATCTGACAGCTTGAGCTGGTTGTAATCTGGTTGTGGTGCGCTCGGGCTTTATATAGCACGCGCGTCTGCGGCGGTGAGCTGCATCACGCGCCTGATCATGATCTCCCGCCCCTGGATATTAAAACAGAAAAAAAAAATAAATAAATAAAAAAACATCCAGTAAGTCAATAAAACTAGTTTTGACCCCAGCGGACGGATTTTCAGTTTTCTAAAGCGCAATTAATTCCACACAATCATTGGGAGATTTTCGTCTTTGCGGGAAAAAAAAAATGTTAAAAAATTTATAGTTTAGAGAAAAATAAGTTTAATAAACTTAGGCGATATACAGGCCTATGCTTTATGGTAAAACATTGTTGAAATTATGTGTATTGCAAGTACAAAATATGAATATAATTTATAATTCATGGGAAAAGGGGCATTCCCAGAAATTTCTGTTTGAACAATCATAACACATTCAATCAAACCAACGAGTTTAGTTACCAGAGCACATTATTTATTTTTTTTAAACCACTCAGTGTTCTCTTAGGAAAAGTAAAATCTGAGAAGAAACAGAGACTGAATAATTGCTCATCAGAATAAGCACTGTTATTTTTCCACAGAAAGCTTATTTATTATTTATCAGTGTTGCATTAGCTGGAAAACAGCCTCTTGCAGTATTAATAGATTAAGCATTTGTGTAAAAGAAATATATATATTTGTAATATATATATTGAATATATATCATTGTGTAAGTTGGCTAAATTTTTTAGTTACTTTTTACTTTATATCAAAATACCCAGTTGCAGCTTGATTGAAATTAATTAGAATGCACAAATATTAAAAACATGATCTGTTTTGGCAAATGAACTCTTCATATAAGGGTTTAGAAATCTTTTATCACAGATATATAAACATTGATGCTTTATACTGAAAAGAAAATATATATGAAAAGCATATCTGGTTAACTCAGTCTAACACTTTGCAATAACATGAGCTTCTACAGTATCGAATTAACAGGCTGTATAATGTTTCCTTATTGATTTAGATACATTATGCTTCCATTTCCTGCCTGCTTTGTCCACTTCACTAAATGAGTGTCTGAAAAGACTCATGAAGACAACAGCTTAATTAGTGATGAAGTGTGATTGCAGTATCAGAATGATTATTGATCCTCTACCGCAGCACGCACGCAGTGCATCACTGACGGTAACATCAAGTTCCATCAGTTTGTCATTGAGTAGTTGGAAAATGTGCTGCTGCAGATGGGTGTAAAATCTATTTGCAGCAGCTATAGACTATTCTGACAATGGCTGTACTTGTGTGACATTGCACATCTCTCATGACATCACAATGGTGGCTATTTTCAGTGTTCAGTGTGAACGCCAACACGTGTTGTATCCATGAATCATAACTACTAAACTCATGTAGCTACCAGTGCACAATATTACCTACACAAAGAAAAAAGGTAGGGTAACATGCATAACATTAAAATAATGAATACATTAAACAACAAATTTAATATAAAAGACCCTGATATGCACAACATGAAAAAAAAAAAAAAAATCAGTAAATCAACCAATCGCATATTCACAGTTCTCTGACTGGTTAATGGTCACATAACATCGTTTTTAGTAAGTGTTTTGTTTTGATTGTTATATTTTCTTTCACTTCCAAATAAATGTATCCCAAATAAATGTGATAAACAAGTTAGGTCAAAAGTAATCTAAAAGGCATTAAAAAAAGTAGTCTGATTACATTACCTAAATGTGTAATGTAATGGATTACAATACTATGCACAATTTTTGTCATGTAATTTGGCTGGAGTTTAAAAAGTATTTATTAAGCACTTATTGCATTAAATATAACATTTTTATTCTTTCATTTTTATTATTATTATTTAAATGCATTTTACTTCCAGATATGATATAGTTTCTACATTTTTGAAGGAAAAGTGCATGCATTTATGCATTTTTTCTAATATAACTGTTCACCACATATATAGTTAGTCAAGATTTTAGTGTGACATTTTTACAATTATTGCCTATTAAAATTGGTGTGAAACAACCGACTTTACTATCATACTGTGACGTATTACTAAGTGAAATGGCTATCAAGGGACACAATTCATTGCTGATTTGATTGTAAAAAGTGAGAGCTGAATAGCACATTGAATGTGACTAGCTTAAATGCAGTATGGACTTACGTCATAGATGTCAAGTGAGTCATATAACAAAAAGAGCAAGTTATCACATTGTCGATTAAAGACTATGAGGTCAAAAATGCATAGATGAATCATGCACAGTAAGATCTTCAATATGCATTAAGAAAATAAATAGGGTCAGTTTCAACTTTCATTCTTTTTCCATTAACATTTGTAAAAATCTCTCACAGAATGGAACTACACTTTTTGTAGATGCATATGAAAGATTTGCATAAAATTTAACAGTTCAGTGGAGCCAGCATTTTGAGTTGAATGTCAATTCGGCTATGCTGTGTTTTTTTATGAACGATCTTCCAGTGAGTGCTCTGTCTATGGCTGTTTTATTTTAGCAATTATATTTGGCTAAGGAGGAAAAATTATATTTAAAAAATCTGAGTTTCCCTTTATGAAATGAAGAGGTGGCGCATAGTAAACAGGCAGTGGCAAGCCACAGTTTAAGCCATTTATGTAAAACAAGGTGCTTTGCCATTACTCGACAAGCACTTATTGACCATCATTACCCCTGACCTGTGTAGATAAGGGCTCGTCTTAGAGCACATTAAAACAAGAGGTTCAATTATCTGATGACATTACTTGTGAGGAGGAGAGATCTGTGGGCTTTGTATGAGACTTACAGCACATGACACACCTCACCTTTCAGCTGTCTATATATAAGACATTGTTTTTTAATCTCTTGCGAAATCATAAAGCGGATTTGAAGGCTTTTCAAATCATTCATAACACTATAGATATTTTTTTAACGATTTATCCACCTCCATGTTGTGTAATAGCTGGGCTGATAGCAGCACTGTGGGCGAATCCACCTCTATCAGTCTAATGACTGTATTTTGGCAACCTATGACAGTCCAGCTTTTTCTTGCACAGCTACATAAACAGATTCACATATAGGTGCCAGAATGGTTATTGGAAATTCAAAACATTTTTGAGATTCTTTCACAAGTTTGTCCTTTTGTGTAGTGCAGGTATCGGTAATATAAAGAAAACACCCTTGAAAATGCAAAGCAATTAGCCCAGGAGATTTTAAATTATGTGACTATTCTGCTGTAGTCAGTTTAATGTCCAGAAATTAACTGAATTCAAAACAACCCACACAAGTGACACTTTCATTTAAACATATCCTTGACATATTCTTGATTCTACAAAGTCTATACTTTAGCGACATGATGCTGTATAGACATAAGCAACTTAATCATCCAAAATCCTGTTTGACTTAAAGGAGAAGTCCACTTCCAGAACAAAAATTGGCAGATAATGTACTCACCCCATTTTCATCCAAGATGTTCATGTCTTTCTTTCTTCAGCCGTAGAGAAATGATGTTTTTGAGGGAAACATTTCAGGATTTTTCTCCATATAATGGACTGATATGGTGCCCCAATTTTGAACTTCCAAAATGCAGTTTAAATGTGTCTTTAAAAGATCCCAAATGCGGTTGTAAACAATCCCAGCCGAGGAAGAAGGGTCTTATCTAGCGTAACGATCATTAATTTATTAATTTAACAAAATTTGATGTAACATGCAACCCTAATGTACAAAACTGCTAAGACAAAACTAAGAAGAAAGAATTATTTAAAAAATAAATTAATTAAAAAAAAAAAAAAAATTAACTAATTGAAATTTTGGGAATGTCAATTTAACGGTCTTTTACCGTTAACCATTTAACAGGTTTTTACTGTAGCATTATTACAGTTTTTTTACATTTTTTAATTTTTTACTGTGTACATTATGAAATATATTCATATGAGTAACAGGGAAACAATAGCTACAATTAGCTTCAAGCTACATGTGATAATTAATGAGATCGATACAACACTTTTACTTAAAAGTCACTATCAATTATCATTGAGTGTTTGTGCCTGTGATGCAAATACATATTTTCCAGTTTACAAAACATTTTGAGTCTGAAGTACTAAAAATGCTCTTTTCTTGAAACAACAAACAACAAACCCTTGTCAAACCAAAAAAATTGCCCCAAAATGTTGTCCCAACTAGTCAAACACAGTTGTCTGAACAAAGAATTTCATTCTATTGAGGCGTTAAGGCTTTGTGAGTTCCTATCATGCATTGCAGCATGAATAAATTATGCAGTTGCTGTTATAGGATTATTGTTTTGCTGTTTGCTGACTTAATTTAAACTTTTTTTGTTGTTTTGTCATCATTGTTAGTTATTTGTTGCACTTTGATGTAAAGAGCTCATCTTTTTAACATTTGTTGCTTGCAACTGTTCTTGAGGTTTGTTTGTCTAGTTTTGAGGCCTAGAGTATGTTCAGCCACTTATATCTGTTTGCTGGATATCTTAGTCTTGTAAGATGTTTTATAAAGACAGTGTTGTCTACATATTAGGTTAAGTTATCCATTAAGGTTTCTAAAACAATTCACTGTTTGTCATTTGTAAATAACCTAAAAATTGATACATCAAAAATAAATTATCTCAACGACAGTAATTGTTATTTCAGTTGCTGTGACAAGACTTTTTCTTTTAGCAAAATAAGAACAAACTAATTTATGTTGGCTAAATAAAGTATCTTTACTGAGAAAAACTATTGTTGAGAGAACTCAAAATTCTTACTGCATCAAGTTGCCTTACTTATTTAATTAAGTTTTCTCAACTATTTATTGTTTACAGTGTATAACTAGTAGTGTAACTAATTACTGTTGGCAGAAATTAGGCCTAATAAGAAAAGTAATAATATTACTTTGAAAGGAGTAACTAGTAACGAGTAATGAATAAATTTTTTTGAGTAATGAGCCCAACACTGGTGGTGGAGTAATAACTTATGCTAATTAATCAGGGGTGTGTTTCCCAAAAGCATCGTTAGCCAACTGGACATTCTGTCATTACCAGCATAGTTCAACGAGTCGATGTTTCCCGAATCCATAGTTCCAACGGGTTTTGCAAACACCATTGTGTGGTTGGAAAAACAGTCTCGACCTGTGATTACAAGCATATTTTCCTGTTTGTATGACGTGAACTTTTGCTTAATTTGTTGTTGTTTAATTTTTTTTAGTATGAATGTGTCAGCCTTAAGGCTATCTATAAGCTAGTGTGATCTAAAACAATGACAAAATTCACATTTACAAGTTATAAGCATTCAAAACTTACAGTCTCTCACTTCTGCCAGTATGGATCAGTGATTTTGATGACATCACCCTGCACTTCATCGCCTCACAAAACTTTCTGTCCAATCAAATGCTCTCTAGAATCTGAAAAGTCCCGCCCCCTACACTATAAATAAACACTAAAGCTGTGGCTGAAATCAGTCACTTGTTCATAGAACTAGATTTTTTTGTACAGTAAATGGCACGTAGGGCAATATAAAGGGGACAGGGAATAATTCAAATTCTGCACCGGTCCAGAGACACAACAGCATGGAGTGGATCATAATTGGCGTCTACTATAAAGCGCATCAGATCCATTTGAATTCTACACAGAATGGTATATTTTATGCAATATGGATGAGATTGTGAATGTCATACGCTGACACATTCTACTGTACTGAGCGTTTAGGGTAGGGTAGGAATGGGTAGGATTAGGATTGTAGAATGTGGTCATGCAGAATATGTGCTTTATAAGTACGAATATGTTAATAATAGGCATGCTAATAAGCAATTAGTTAGGACTAGCTGATTTCTGCAAAGATGCACTGAATGCTAGTTAAGAAGTGAGTTTTGTCACTGAACGACAAACATATCACAGTTCTAGCTTAAATGTCAGATTATTACTGTAAATAACAAACATGGCATCTGAGGATTGCTTTGCTGTTGGTTCCCCCATGGTACTAGAGTTACTAATGCTAACAAGAAACTATGCTTTTACCCACATGTTGAGAGCTATAGTTCCAACTACACACTTTGCAATGCAACTTTGCAAATGTCCGTTGACACTATGGATTCAGGAAACACAGAATTGTTGAACAACGTTGGTAACGACAGAACTTGCGACCATAGTTGGCTAACAGTGTTTTTGGGAAACTGGAAACCCCTAGTACATTCTCTGCTTGATTTATTAGCACAAACTGAGCACCGTCCATATTAAAAAAGCAAAATCGTTTCTGTAGGGATCTGCACTGAACGGAAGAAGTGTGTTTCATCATTATTATTAAATACTAGCTTGCAAAAAAGCCATAAAGTATCTGTGCTAATGTGGTTGGGTTTACTTTGCCCATTCAGAAACCCTAGACAGTAACTTACTGGAAGAGCAAATCTAATCTACGATTTACTGCTCCCAGAAGGAGTTATCCAAACTCTCTCTTTCTCATTAAGGTCTACAACACAGAAACTGTTCTAGTTTACTTTCTCACACGTACACATGCATTAATACTCCAGAGCTTCATTACGAAACAGAGTTACTCCGGTTGTGGTCGGTCACTAAATAATGCATCCCCCTCTTAACGGCAGAAACACACAGGGTAATGACAGAGATCAATGACTGTAATTCCACATGCTGCCTCTCACCTTACCGTACATTAGAAAAAGATGGCAGTATCTTCTGAAGCTGTATTATGGCACTTTGTCATACAGCATTTTTCGACGAGGGCCTTTAAAGAGCCAAGGGTTATTAGAGGTTAGTGCACAGTGCTAATAAATGGTAGGTGTGTATTTCTTGGCTGCCTCAGCAGAGTTTTTGCATTTTCCCCAGTCTTAAGTCACGATTCATCGTCGGCCCGCCGGCACTGTGAGCTTGTTCATTATCTATCACTTTGTCCAATGAGTTTTTAATCAGAAAACCTGCCTATGTGAAAAAGAAGTACACTTTAGCATACTTTTAAAAGAATGCTTATTACAGAAATAATATACCTTAAAAGTACAAATTGAAAATGTATTATAGTTTAAATGTATATTACATGCAATTAGTTGAACTTAGTTGAAGTGATAGTTAGTTAGTTTGGCATAGCGTAAGCTCTGGTGGGAAGTGATGAACACGGAAGCACAGTGGAGAGAGCAAAACAAAACCCCGGTGATGAATTAGAAGTACAAAGAGAGGATTTGTAAAGAAAAATGTTGGAAGATTTCGATATACAGTGAGCCAAGAGGTTCTCCTTTGCTGTAAACAAAACATGGTTCTCGCAACACTAGCATATTCTCACCGGAGGTTACGCTACGCCTACGTCCTAGGTCATGCACTGGAACACCACTCTCTCGTGAATGCGTTCACGACAGTTAGCAGAAGCAAGATATTAAGGTAAATAAAGTTTTAATATGGATATTTTTCTTACACAAATGATCACCTTGCTTCTGGAGGCCTTTATTAACGCCCTGGATGTAACATGTCTAGTAAGCTTTCATTGTGTTTTCTGTTCCACCTGTCTGTGAGCTAGTTTTCCTGTGTTCCTGTGTCCCCTGCTTATGCCATTCTGTTCACCTGTGTCTTGTTAATTTATCCCAGTGGTTCCCTTTGTTTGGTTCATGTTTATAAGTCCTCAGTTCTCCCTTATTCCATTCTCATCTATGTTAAGTTTGTTTACTTGCCATGTTTCCGGGATTTATCTTTTATTTATATTTAAGACTTTTCTTTTGATATTTTCATCCACGTGCATTTTGCATCACCACCGTGTGACAAAAGAATGAACCTATACTAACCCTATACTAAACTAGCATGCCAAACTCACCATCTGGACTGCTGGCTTTGTGTTTTCTACCTCTCTGGCCTGAGCGAGCGGTCCAAGAGATGCAGAGCCCGAGCCTGCTGCGACATGTGAGCCAGAGCCGATCGTCACCTCAGAGCCTGAGCTTCTAGACCCGTCTAACCGGGTGTGTGAGCCAGCAACATCGTCTGTCCCTGAGAGAGTACTGGTGGAGTTCGAGGGCTCAGAGGGAAGCCCCACCCACACTCCCGACACTGAGGGTGAGCTGCAACTGCCCACTGGACATTATTTTGAGGTCCTGAAGGACTTAATAGACTGATTTGGAGAGGTAATACCCAGTTCTCCTGTGTCTCCTGTGTCTCCATTGGTTCTATCCAGCTCTCCTGTGTCTCTGGTGTTTCTGTCCAGCTCTCATGAGTCTTCGTTGGTTCCGTCCAGCTCTCCTGTGTCTCCTAAGCTTCCACCCAGCCTCCCTCTCCCGCCTCCTCTCCTAAAACCAGCCAGTTCCTCTGCCTTATTTCCACTGGTGCCTGTCAGTCCCTCAGCTTACCCTTGGTCAGCGCCATCTGGGTGCTCTGATCTTCCTCGGGCCTTCCAGTCTCCAGCACCACCTAGGCGTGAAGATCCCCTGTCTCCACCTCCAGCCTCCTTTGGCCCTAGCTCCCTTGGCTCCACCATGGCTTGTCATCCCACTGGCTTCACCGGGCTCCCACATCCCTCCGGCTCCACCTTGGTCAGTCATCAACCATCCGGAACTCCACTCCTCTGGCTTCACCTTGTCACTCCATACCTCTGGCTCTGTCAGGCTCCTCCATCCCTCCGGCTCCACCTTTGTCCTCAGTCCCTCGGGCTCCGCCACGGTCTTCTGGACACCTGAGCCTTTAGCTCCGCCTTGGCCCTCTGGACCTTTGGGGTCGCCCTGGCTCTCCGTCTGCTCCACCTGGGTCTCCACTTCCAGTGGCTCAGTCTCCATCGCTAGTCCCCAGGGTATCATCTGCCAAAGGCTCCACCACAGCTCCTCTCTCCCTCAACTCCACCGCAGGCCTTGACCTGCTGGTCTCTGGACTCTGGAGTCTTCTCCCTGGCTTCTCCCACCTTCTATTTCTCCATGGACTCTTTTGGACTCTTTTTGTTTCTGCCTTTTTCCTGCTCCGCGCCCTCCTCCAGAGTCCCAACCCACCCTTAACAGTTGGACTTTGTGTTATGTGGTGCAAGGTTGCACCTTTCCAGGAAGGGGAGAACTGAAAAATGCCTAGTCAGTTTTCATTGTGTTTTCTGTTCTATCTGACTTAGTTTTTCTGTGTTGTCTGATTATGCCATTCTGTTCACCTGTGTCTTGTTAATTATCTCATTAGTTCCCATGGTTTGGTTCATGTTTATCTGTTCTCATCTATTTTAAGCTGGTTTACTTGCTCTGTCTCCTTGATGTATCTTATTAAAATACTTTTCTCTTGATCTTTTTCATCCTTGTGCATTTTGCATCACTGACATGTGATGCACCAGAGCCATGTGGAATCATTTTTATGATGAATGGATGCACTTTATTTTGATTCAAAATCTCAACAGCAATTCACTGCCATTAAAATCTTGGAAGAGCCAGGACATTTTTAAAAATAACTCTGATTGTGTTCTTCTGAAAGATGAATGTCATATACACCTAGGATGACTTGAGGGGGAGTAAATCATGGGGTAATTATTATTTTTGGGTAATTTTGACGTACATTTTCATATATAGTTTCATAGTTCTTTTGTCTGAAATATGGTTAAAGTGTACTACTAAATGTATTCGCAGTATGCATTTTCAGATATTTGTAATTACTCTAATTAATTACAATTATTACAGATAGTTGTAATATTAAAGGTGCGATTTAGTGCATTTGAAATATATTAACTTTAAACGAAAAATCAAATAATGCACCACAGTCAAATGATTAAGTACTGTGCATGTGCTTTAATTTACATAATTACAATGTCCACTTTTTAAAAATGTACTTGAGTGTGAAACATAATAATAAAAAAGTGTACATAAGTACTAAGCATACTTAAGTCGCCTTTATTACATTCATAATGCATTATCTGCAAGTACAGATTTTTAAAAAATATACTTTTAAGATTTGAAGTACTACAAGTGCACATTCAATATTAGGCACACAAGGGCGATTCAAGGATTTAAATCTAATCATAAGATGTGGTGCAAAGGAATATTTCTTATCCAGGAGTCATTTTCAGACCCACATGTCATCTGTATTCACAGAACTCCACAGATTTCCAAAGAATTGAGACGGCGGTCATTCATATTCATACTCAAACATAGTTCTTCTCATCTCCTGCCCTTTGCATATCTTTCGGGCTAATTATTTATGCTTTCAGCTACCAATAAGAGCTTCGTTCTTTCAGCTCCATTTAACACCATTTCTTGAACCCATTGCGGCTGAATTCTGCAGTCTTCTCTCACAAAATCGATACAGAAAATGACTGCAGATTCCATCTGGACTCGGTTATTCTTCTGCATGGCTAATTAGCCGAGTGGATTAAGCTATCTATTCTCATCCCATTAGAGCTGAGTTTGTTCAGTGAGCTGCGTGTAGTAGAGTAATCTATTAGTTGATCCATTCCCAGTTTGTGCAGTACGTTAATATAACCAAACAATCAAAGAGCCTCAATGTGTTAAATAATAATGTGCAATGATTTGTAGTCTTGCTGGTGCTGTCTGGGGAAATAGGTGTTTGCAATCTTGCAAAAGTGAACAAAGGAGCAATACCATTAGCTATGAATTCTTTCAAACAGGTTGTGATTGGTTTGCTCAGTGGCCATCCATGTTTTATCCAAACGAGTTTAAGAATAGCCGATAGTTACTAACTAACTACTAACCTACACCCTGAATTCACCAGTGTCACACTGCGCTTATGCTTACATGAATTAATTATATTACTTCATCATAGTGGAACGCCCCAATTAAAGCTTCCCTGGGCCCGAGGGCCAGGATCATCCCTACCTGCCCAGAGCAGCATGGATTCGGTCACTCGAGGGTCACCACACTAACTAGAGGCTCAAATACCAGATGAAATGAAAAATACCCTTGAATTGACTAATTAAAAGCAATCTTCATCCCTCGTGGTCACACAAGAGCAGCTCTCTCCTTTGTCTTTTCATAATACATTTTCCCTTATGCTTTGCAGATGAATGTGTTTTTAGCTTCCCTATGTTTTATTAAAGGTTATAATTTCATTATTTTCGTCTTAGGCATCCTGAATAGATATTGCATTTCATCACAGTGGGGTTAGACTTATGACTTTGTTTTTCTTCTTCTCTCTCATATTCTGTCTCTAGCCGCATTGATGGGACACAATTGTTCACTGCATGTCAGTTGCATGCGCTCACAAATGATCTGACAGCAAGCCAGTTTCACACTCGTGGGATTTCAGCTTGGAGATTGATGAGTATTTCTATTTCTTGCCAACCGAATGACAAAACCAAATCAAGCAGGCATTTACATGTCAGTCTTGTATAAACGGGCTGTCAGTAAAAAGTCCAGAATGCAGATAATCGTGGTCAAGAACCACCCACTTTAAACATTAAACTAAATACAACGTTTGTCATGAAACTCTACAAGGCGCAGGCCGATAGGTCCTAACTTAATCTGATATAATCACATCATTATTCACATGGTGCAGCTGATTGGTTTGTTTTCACATCAGCAGCCAATGAGCTTCCAGCTTAACATTTAAATACTTGGCTGGTGCTTGCTTTAGCAGTTGCAGCGTGCTTCAGAAACCCTCCACCTTCCTGTACAGATCTGCTACAGGGTGATTTAATGTATGCAATATATATGGGGTTATTTTAAACAGTAGTCAACATTTGAAGTGGATCAAAACCTTTCATCAAAGTTGTCCTAAAACAAAAACAATACCCGTTCTTGTCTTAGGACAACTTTGATGAACTTTTTTGATCCACTTCAAATGTTGACCACCATATACAGTGCCTTGTGAAAGTATTCAAACCCCTTCATTTTTTCACTTTTTTTTTTTTTCTAAATGTTTCTCATGTTAAACTGCTTTAAATTAATAATAATAATAATAATAATAATAACTTAAAGGATTCCATTGGATAATATTGAAATAGCCTTAATTAAAACCCAGTCCAGAGCATTCAGACTGGGCAGAGGGTTTACCTTCCAACAGGCCAATGACCCTAAGCACACAGCAAGAGTGGCCTAAAGACAACTCATTATGAATGTCCTTGAGTGGCCCAGTAAAGAGCCTGGGCTTGAACCCAGTCAAATATTTCTGGAGAAACCTGAAAATGTACGTCTGTTCCCGAATGTGCCCATCCAACTTGGCAGAGCTTGAGAGGTGAAGAGATGAGGAGAAGAATGGCAGATAATTTCCAAATTCTGATGTGCAAAGCTTGTTGCATCATACCAAAAAGATTTAGGGCTGTAAAGGTGCTTTAGATAAGTGGTGCGTTAAGGGTATGAATACTTACGCAATGTACCTATTTCTTTTTCTTTTTTTTTTTTTTTTTTTTAAATAAATTTACGAAGTTGTGACAATTCTGTTTGTTGTGGAAAAATTAATTAAAAGCAGTTTAACATAAGACCGCAAAATAAAACATGAAACAAATGAAGGGGTTTGAAAACTTTTGCAAGGCAGACAGTCTACTAATACTCTGGTAGTTGACATGTATTTGCAAAGTTACTTATAGTTAGTCGAATGTCAAAAGTGGACAATCAATAAAGTGTTATCTGTCAGTCGATCCAATATCAATATACAGTTGTCAACATTTGAAGTGGATCAAAAAAGTTAATCAAAGTTGTCCTAAGACAAGAACAGGTATCGTTTTGGTTCTAGAACAGCTTTGATGAAAGGTTGTGATCCACTTCAAATGTTAACTACTGTATTTTAATGTACTAAATTGAAACTTTGTCCTTCAATCGAATTTACAGTGTATTTCAGTTTACCATAAATTCCTGTTAGTACATCTAGCAATACACATCTGTCCTTGTCTTACTTTAGTGGCTCAAAAAAACTAAAGTTCAAGTAATTTTATTTAATATGAAGGAGATTGGCATAAGATGAGCCGTTTTTTACTTATGTGGTCCTCAAAATAAGAGAAAATGGGCAGAAGTGCAATTAAAGTATCTAAAGTAATGTCAAGATGTTTCCTATTATTTTAAACAATCAAAAAGTACCTACGACAAAAAGTTCAACAAATACAGCTATTAAGTTGTAATGTTCCCAGCAACACTAAACTGAGAATTTGTTAAGTAAAATTTAATAAAAAATAAATTAGAATCAAGGAATAAATGTCACTGAAACTAATAAACATTTTAGTCAAAATATTCTTGGCATGGTAGCTTTTCTGCAATGCCGAACAGACCATTATAGACTGCAGGTGGAAAGATATATGTGACCCTAGATCACAAAACCAGTCGTAAGTAGGACAGGTATATTTGTAGCAATAGCCAACAATACATTGTATAGGTCAAAATTATCCATTTTTCTTTTATGCAAAAAAATCATTAGGATATTAAGTAAAGATCATGTTCCATGAAGATTTTGTGCAAATGTCCTGCCATAAATATATATAAAAAATAATCTCTGATTTGAAATATGCATTGCTAAGAACTTCATCTGGACATCTTTAAAGGTGATTTTCTCAATATTTAGATTTTTTTACTCCCTCATATTCCAGATTTTCAAATAGTTGTATCTCAGCCAAATATTGTCCTATCCTAACAAACCATACACCAATGGAAAGCCTATTTATATGTTTATAAAACATATTATGTCTTATGAGTGGTTTTGTGGTGCTGGGTCACATATATGATTATATATTCTTATCAGAGAAGGAGTTGGTGCACTTGTACATCCCTACCAAAAAAACAAAACAACAACAAATAATATGTAAATATATATGATAAACTAAACCAGTAACATAATGTTACATTAAAGTACCAGTTTATACTTCTGAGTTAAAATGTTGGCTCAATTTACCCCAGAAAATTAGGATCACTTTGCCCCATAGCTGCCATTTTGGGAAACAAAAAAGAACAAAACAAACAAAAAAACTAGCTGAATGATTTGCATGGTTTTATACGTTGCTAAAACAACTATATGCATCACTCATATTTTTAGACCTGGATTAATTTGCTTTGATGTAGCAGCCATTACATTTAATATGCTAAAATTTTACTTTGACAAGCCAAAGTTAAGTAAATAGGTGCCTTCCACTCCTCCCATGTGTTTCACATTTTCATAATCTGACAGAAATGATGGGTGGTTCCAAAACATATGGTCACATGACTATAAAAGTGTACATTTGCCAAGATGCATGGGGTGGCTCAACTTACCCACTGGCTCATCTTACCCCACTCTCCCCTAAATATAGTATTCCCTAAAGTTTATATATGTTTATATTATTGGGCTTAGACCAAAATTAAGTTTTCCCACATTTAAAGCAAACGAATAAGAGTTGTTGAGCTCAGCATGATTAAACAAAAGTTTGTCATAATCATAGCTCTTCATTTATTCACCACTGAGTTATTGGGTAATCAGTCTGTAGCAGGCTGTCTTTGTATCTTTTCCTGTTTGCTCGTTTTATAGGGTTAGCTTTTGATAGATGTTTCGACAGTAGCTATATCCTCATAATGAATTGTCAAACTAATCTCTCCAAACTGTGAGAAATTGTCCTTGGGTCTTTTTGTTTGGGCTGCATGCAATGCTGAATAGCCTTATAATTTCAGTTCTGATGCAGATGGAGACTAACGTAAAAGAATAGGATAATTCATCTCTGGTAATTATGTTTGCTAGTAATGACTGCATTAGACGGTAATAGTATTTACATACGGTATGAGCCAGAGTGCTTGAATTATGACATCTGTTAAAAGTTTAATATTCCCAATATCACAGCTCTTGAATTATTTGTTCTTTAAAAGCCGCAGACAATATTATACTAAAAAATGACCCAATGCATGTCTTCATCCCACACTTGACAGTTCACATAAAACAAATCAACATTTATTTGATATATACATATAATACAAACATCATATTCTAAAAATTAGGATTGAACAAAAGTGCACAAGTCAGATATCATTTAACATTGAGTCACAATGATAAATATTTTACATCTTCAGAAATGCAATATATATGATTAAATCATAATTATATTGTCTGCTAACCCCTAGCAACCAGCCAGAACACCTTAGCAACAGCCTAGAAAGGCTGATATCCTTTCCAAACTGAGAAAATATTCCAACTCAAGATTTATATAACCTTAAAACTTCAAACTAACCTTCAAACTGTCTTAAATTTCTAGACAATGCTTTGTCAGACCAATATTCAAAGTGTTCCTTGACAAAAATTTCCTTTTGTAGTTCCTTTAGATTTATTCAGCTTGTCGTGAGACTGTGTGTGTGCACATATTTGGCTATAATGTTTGAAAATGTCTTCACAAATGTAATGAAACATGTCAAAAAACCAACTTGTGAAGACATTTGAAGTCTGCTAAATGACTACTTATTGGTTATATAACTGTGAATCAGCCTAAAAAGACTGGATTCTGCTCTGGAAACAATCCTGTAAGAGGCATCGCTTCTATTGAAGAGAAGGACCAACATAAGGAACCACTCTTTGAGCCTTTTATCCTTCACCGTAAATGTCCATCTCATCGAGTTACTTAATGATCCATAGACAGCTTATGTGTTGCACTGAATTGGTCAGTCATGGCTTAAGTTAACGTCTAGACATTAAGACATTCGGTAACAATGCAAGGGACTGTTTGTTGAGCCTAACATATATTAATCATAATGAAGTTACTCAACTTGAGAACAGATATGATTCACCATTACGAAACAGACCCACACTTGACTAGCTTTTACTCTTTCATGTCTTGACAAACCATAAAGCAAGGCCGTTTCTCCATATGAGATACACACAATATCTGGCCTTGGATGAAGTGCTGTGGGCCTATAGCCATTGAGGTAGTTGAATAATGTTATAAAGTCAAAAGTATTTCCTGAGATTTCCAATTAAACAGTGTTTTGTCTTGTGTACTTTCGCCTTAACCCTGGGAAATCAATTTATTTAATACTAACCTTTTTACTTATTATTCTCAGTTTAGGTAACCTAAACTGAACCTGGCCTACATTATACTGTGAGTATAATGCTTGGACAGCTTGTACAAAAGACTTCTCTGTGGTATGTTTTTGCTCAAGGTCTAATCAAAGCCTCAGCAGTCAGTTTTTCTAAGCAATTAAACATCAGTTTAGTGGTTACAATTTTGTATAGCAATCAAAATTTTAAATAAAATAAAATATGAATTGGGGTATAAAATGCAGTAAGTTTACTGCTAGGTAAGTGTTATACATGAAGTATGCAGTATACTAAAAAAAGCTTTATATTCAAAACATGGCTCAAATATATGTAGTAAAAAGTATAAATAGTCATACAAGAGGCAATGTAATTGCATTATCTTCACATGTAGTCAGTGTGATGTGTTTGTAACAGGCTTGAAGGTTTTGGAAATGGATAGATGGGATTCTGTCAATAGTCAAGGAGACTGCACATCGTCCTCATATGTAGTGAGGTAAGCAGTTATATATCCTCTATAGTCACAGAAAGACATACAGAGTCAGGAAAGGTATTCAGATAGCCAGGGAAGCTTTCCATAACCTAAAAGAAGGCACATGAAAAATGCATTTCTCAGTTCATTCTGTACCGTTCCCCCTCCTGTCACGTGGCTCCTCTAGATGAGTCTTCCGATTGCTTTACTTGAGGAACTTCCTCACTTTTAAATAATTCACATGGACAGGTGTTCAGCGGCGAAGGTTACATAATTATCCCAAACCCCACTGTCTTATAAAAGCACTCTCATGTCGGCTATAATTTTCATGTATAAAAATTTGTAAAACTGATAACATGCAAAAAAAAAAAAAAAAAAAAAAAAAAGGAAAACTGTAAATCTTCATTTATGCATCAAGCCAGAAAAATACTGCAGTAATAGCCTCGTAAAATTCATAACATTCTTATTTAGCAATAAAATTCGTATTTTTATTTTATATATTTATTTGCTGGTTGGTTGGTTTGTGTTTTATTTATTTATTTATGTATTTATTTTGTGAGCTTTATAAACAGTGAGTGTATTAAATATATGTTCACACTAACTATTAATTATGACTTTTGCCTCAATAAAGTTCTAATGAGCTGCTTATTAATAGTTAGTAAGGTGCTGTAGTTGTTAAGTTTAGGTATAGGACAGAGTTAAACGGGTCATCGGATGCCCATTTTCCACAAGCTGATATGATTCATTAGGGTCTTAATGAGAAATCTATAAAATACTCTGTTTAAAATTTTTCAGTGGTAGTGTAAAGAACACCCTTTTGTCACGGGTAAGTCGTCGTGTGCAGGGAATCACGCAGGAGAAGAGCGGATATCCAATAATTGCACGTTTATTTAAGCAATACAAAAGAACAAAACACAAAGACCAAAAGCAGGGAAAAGCAACCACAACGAAAACACAGTGAACCAATAATCACCGACAAAGACCAGGGGCACAACCAAACTTAAATACACAGAAACAGGGGAGTGGTCACAAATGAGCAAACAAGGGGAAGTACAAATAAGGGCAAGACTAAACCAACATAATAAAAACCTAGGGGGGAGACACGGACTAAACCAAATACACTAGAAACAGAAGGGAAAAAACACTAGGAAACATAAGACCAAACAGAACACAATCCTGACACCTTTTTACCTTGTAAAAATCAGCCCTTTTCAGAGCGAGTCCTTCTTTTAAAATTTGCCTTTAATTGCTAATGGGCTCCGCTCGCCCGCCCCTCTCTTCTGTAGGGTGACGAGCTGTTCCATTTACTTTAGCCGCAGTTTGCGTGTTTAGCAGCGAAACTTGCTAACTAGCACATTATTAGGGCGATTTGCAAAGATGCATTAAAAATCCCTTATACTCACTTCTGCTTTAGGTGAAGCTGGATCATGAATGATTCAAGCAAACATAGAAACATTTATGTAGATCACTTCAAAAATGAAAGTCCTCTGCGTCTTCAGCGGCAGTAAATGACAACTGCTATGCTCATTATTACATCCAACAACAGAACACCTCAATCGCGTAAAAACCATTCAAGTCTTCCCCTGCACCGACATCAAAACAATGGCGGTTGGACTGTTACAGCTCACTCAGCTTATTTAGGGCGGGTCTAAGGTAAAACGGCCGTGTCAATCAACTATTGTTATCATTATAGGGTGGTTGTGCACACACACTACAAACACACATTTATGTTCAAACTTGTAAAAGTGAGTTTTGCATCCGATGACCCCTTTAAGGCATATAAAATATGGTCATGAAGAATAAGGGATTAATATGTGTTTTATAAGAACTAATAAACAACCAATATGCTAGTAATATGCATGTAATATATATATATATATATAGATTGATAGATAGATAGATAGATAGATAGATAGATAGATAGATAGAAACTCCTGACTTATTTTCAATCTTTTCAATATTGTTTTTTTAACTGTGCTGAGAGATTTGATGGATGTGGTTGTCCACCAGTGTTAAAATGCGGATCATTCAACATGATCTCATTAGAAAACATAATTATTTTACAAGGTGGCAATTTTGTATGAAATTAAAAACGTACGATTTTTAGGAAAAAACAAAACAAAAGCTGAAAGTGCACCTATTATGCCCCATTTCCTCTGGGAGTTCAATGTAGGATCACAAAACGCTTACTCTTGAAAGATAGCTCAGTACCCAATTTATCTGGACCATCTGACTCCAATGAATCACAACCTGTAAGTATGATAAATAATAAATTTTATATTTTTCATTGAGCGATCAAAATACAGAATTATGACAATGCTGACATGTGCTGTACATTGTAGACCAATCACAAAAGACTGAGCCATCTGACCAATCAATGGAGAGTAGGCTTATGGAAATGTGGGGTTTTGATAACTGAATCTTAGAACTGCCTCAAAAGAATCGTTTGAGAACTGCTGGCAAATGAGGTGATATCAAATCCCTATTCTGAGAAAACAAAAGCATTGTTTGACCTTGCATGCATGTAAACCTACTGTAGGATAGGAGACTACCAAAATAATACTAGGAACCTTAAAGGGATAGTTCACCCAAAAATGAAAATTCAGTCATTAATTACTCACCCTCATGCTGTTCCAAACCTATAAGACCTTTGTTCATCTTCGGAGCAGAAATTATTTTTGATGAAATCCAAGATCTTCCCGCCCCTTCATAGACAGCAAGGGTACTACCACGTTCAAGATCCAGAAAGGTCGTAAAGACATTGTTAAAATCAGGGGTTCAATCGTAATTATATGAAGCTATACGTAAATACTTTTGGTGTCCTTACAACCTTTCTGGACCTTGACTGTGGTAATACCTTTGCTGTCTATGCAGGGTGAGAAAGCTCTCAGATTTCATCAAAAATATCTTCATTTGTGTTTTGAAGCTGAACAAAGGTCTTTTGGGTTTGAACAACATGAGGGCGAGTAATTTATTCTCCAAAACGTACAATAGTTACGAATTGCCATGACAGTATGTTGGGTCATCTACAATGCAGTGTCACAGATGTGTAACTAAAGATCAATGTAAAGCTCTATTGAGACCTTCATTCTTTTTACCAAATGCTCTCCCACTTTAGCTCACAATAATCAAGTTTTTAGGTCAGGATTCAGTTATCTCTTCACAAAAGGATACGCACCTTAATAAACTGGTCAGTTGAGAGGCTTGAGTCAAGAACTGATTGTCAAGTTGGTTATCTACAATGTAAGAGCCTGGTTATTGAGTTTAAGCTATTATAATGGTGAAGAAGTTACTGAACATGAGACTGGAACCCACACTCTGCCTGTTTTTTATTCTTTCATTTATTTTCCATATAAAGGAAGGACATTCTCCACAGAATACAATCTGGCCTTGGATGCAGCATGCAGCTTCTTCACAACACTCACCATTCTTCTGTCTGAATGTAAAAAATCTGAGTCACACACTCCCACTGGCTCCTTCTCACGCTCAGCACACACAGCCAAGACACGTTATTGACCTTGTCAGGCGTTTTTAAACACGTTTCCAATGTCAGTCTGATCGTGCACAAGGCGTGTTGTAACACTATCTGATTTCTCTTTCCTGGTGGGATGATGGAGGTTTTTCAACTGATGGGTGGTTTTTGGTATTAAAGGAGTATTTTTTACTCACCCTCAGGCCATCCAAAATGAGTGTGTTCCTTTGTCAGAATAAATTTGGAGAATTTTAGCATTACATCATTTGCTTACCAGCGGATCCTCTACAGTGAATGGGTGGTATCAGATTGAGAGTCCAAACATCTGGTAAAAACATCACAATAATCCACACCACTCCAGTCCATCAATTAATTTATTGTGAAGAGAAAAGTGGCATGTTTGTAAGAAACAAATTCATCATTAACTTCAAAATATTAGTCCATAATCCATAATAATATTTCCAAGCCCATCTCCTGTTGTTCTCTCACATCAAAATCCACCAACATATTTGTTGAGAACTGTATAAGACTCATATTAGCTGTAATGATTTGGATAGATTTGTTTCTTACAAACATGCAGACATTAATTGATGGATTGGAGTCATGTGGATTACATGTGAAATTATGTGATGTTTTTATCAGCTGTTAGGACTCTCTTTCTGACGGCACCCATTTACTGCAAAGGATCAATTGGTGAGCAAGTGATGTAATGCTAAATTTTTCCAAATCTGTTTTGATAAAAATCACTTTTTGTATAGTATTTCTTTAATCATTGGTTAAATACCTGTAGAAAGGTTTTTTTTTGAATGAATGAATGAATGAATAAAAAAAAAAAAAAAAACCAAGGGAACAATAACAGTGTAATAACATAGTAATAACAGTGTAATAACAAAGTAATAACATGTATATGAATATATTAATAGTTTTTATTTCTCACTCCTTCTACTCCAAGCATTCTTAGAGAGAGTAAAAACTACAGTAAAACAACAATATTTGTTTATTTATTTAGTTAGTTAGTGAGTTAGTTTATCACATACATTATGATTACGGGGCAGATTATCAAAAATTAACACTCACTTCCATCTGGTTCCTTGCATAAATACTATTTTATGACAATTTTATCTAAGTACATGTTTGGTGAATTAATACTTTTTGACAATTGCATCACATAATCAGCTTCTTATTGCTTTTCCAGTGTAATAAAGTTGCTATGTAGCTCACCTGGTAAGCAGGTACACAGCAAAATCCCCAGTGTTAATTTAACACTCTGAGTGTGGACACATATAAACACTGAAGCAGTGTTGAAGTTAACGAGATAATTAGGTGATTAACGAAGTGATGATTGATCATTATTGAAGACACCTGATGTTAATAAGCAGAAACACCAAAGGAGAAAAACAAAATTTTTAAGCAACCATTATAGTGGGCAGTGTTTGCATTAGTTAGGCTCTTGACCCTTAAATCATCAATATTAGGTCTTGTTTGGCTGCAATTACTGAGTTATAACAGCCAGACAAGCAAAGAGCAAAAGTCAGTAAGATGGCATTGACTGTGCTTGACTTAATCATCATATAGTGACTTGAGTATTTGACATAGAATTTTCTTACAGATTACAAAAAAACTGTGAACAAAAGATCAATCAGTTTTGCCATAATCAGACAGATGATGAAAAAAAATGTATGTTAATTTAGACACACAGACATGAAGAATCAGTGTGAGAATCACAACAACGGTGACCATCAAAAAGCGTGTTGTAGCCAATCAGAACTCATCCATGACTCCCATCATGCATTGCGGCATGAATAAATTATGAGAGTTCAGAGTTGATCTGTTTATCTGAATATGCCGTTTGTCACCATTGTTGAGATTCATGGGCCGGTCCAATCTTTCCAAAATGTATAGGAAGTGATGGATTTTCTGTGGATTGTCAAGGCTATTACAATAAGCAAAAACAAAAAAAACCTA
This sequence comes from Cirrhinus mrigala, assembly GCA_036247105.1. Taxonomy (NCBI): domain Eukaryota; kingdom Metazoa; phylum Chordata; class Actinopteri; order Cypriniformes; family Cyprinidae; genus Cirrhinus; species Cirrhinus mrigala. Next base: position 35,031,451 of record CM070009.1, on the reverse strand, counting down.
ACTTAGAGAATAGACTCTAGGTGATTTACGTCAAACAATGAATATGTTAAAACATAATCAGCTGGTGACTTGAGCTTTTGGCTTGTCTGGCTGTTTCAACTCAAATACAACAGCCAAACAAAATCTAGTATTAAAGATTTAAGGGTCAAGAGCCCAACTAATGCAAACATTGACCACTATAATGGTTGCTTAAAAATTTTGTTTTTCTCCTTTGGTGTTTCTGCTTATTAACATCAGGTGTCTTCAATAATGATCAATCATCACTTCGTTAATCACCTAATTATCTCATTACCTTCAACACTGCTTCAGTGTTAACTTTAACACTGCTTCAGTGTTTATATGTGTCCACACTCAGAGTGTTAAATTAACATTGGGGGTTTTGCTGTGTACAAGCCCTTTGAAACGCAGTTTGAAAAAAGAGCTCAAAGCTGTGTAAAAACAAGGTAAAATGGCATGGTTCAGAAAATGTATTTTTATTTTTAATAATTTATAAGCCCTTATATATATTTATATATATAAGGTTTATTGTAGGTGGTATGTGATTTTCAAGCATGACAGAGCACTTCCAGCTGTACTCTTCACGCATTTGATTTCTGAGCTGCTCTGATATGTGCACGAACCAGCGCACTGTTGCAAGTAAATTACTGTAATTAAGATTCACAGTATCAAACTGTATTTAATTTACAGTTGCAAACTGTACTGTTTTACAGCAAATTACTATTTAAAAAATTAAATGCATCAGTATACTACTGTAATTCATTCATTTTAATATAGATTTTAGTAGATTTTATAATTTTATATTAAATTCATTTTTATTTTATTTTATTTATTTATTTTTTATTTTATTTTATTTTTTTACTCTACATAGGTACTACTGGCATTCCATTAAAACAGACACAAGAATTACAAAATATCAGTTGCATGGATATGCATGTATAACACTTAAAAATACAGTCTTCCACTGCTGGAACAGTGCATCTTCTCCATTTCTCCTGTCTTAGGACGTTTTGCAGTGCATTATAGTATCCTCTGGATTTCTCCTCACAAAGAATCTTTAGGCAACAGAAACATAATGGGGAGAAAAGACAAGCCACCAAAGAATACATAGTCATCTGCAAAATCCAGGTGCTGCTCCAAAACATGGCCACCACCTTTGCTCACCATCCACTTTGTTAGTGACAGAAATGTCTTCTCTGAAAAACAAGTAGAAATGGCACACTTTTTAAAGGAAAACTCCACACAGAATAAACAAACTTCTCAAAACCATAGTTGTTCTCTTACCATGAACTATCAGTCTCAGGGTGGTTGACATGCTCATGACTTTCTTGATGCTTTATTGCAGTTGCCAGTAAATCTTAAATTTCATTAAAAAATATAACAAACCAATTCTAAAACTAGAAAGGCAGCTACAATTTAGCCATAAAACTTGTTTAACCTAGCTAACATACAATTTTATTTTCTCAATAGGCTACTGGTCAACAATAACTACTAACACTTAAACAAAACTTCATGTTAGTTAACGTAATGTTAATATAAGATAAGCATTGCACGTTAAAAATTATTTTAATTTGGCAACTTAATTCAATAAGCTGACAAAAGCCATTTGAAACGACAGCATAGTTTACTCAAGCGGCAACCTCCCGGTCTCCCTCAAAACTGCAATTCATCGACTGGCCGCTAGAGACTGGCTGCAAAAGGGAGTCAATCCCATAGACTCCCCATGTTAAAATGCCCAACTTTACAGCAGGAAAAAATATGTTTAGAGCCTGGTACAAAAAGTGGTTTTGGTCTATATAGCTAATTTTGCCCTTCATGTCAACTGTGAGGGGGGTGCATTTTTTTTATAACTCATCCGTTTAATTTATATTAGGCCTTAAAGTTCTGCATAATTTAGGGCGTGGCCACTTGAGTGACAGGTGGGTTGCCGTGGCTGTCACCACCATCACACTAGGTGGGCGTGGTTTCAGCAACCAGCTACACCCGCGTCCCGCCTCTTTGCCCATTTTCAATTATCCGGGAGTGACGTGCAGTGACGCGATTCCAAGGTAGCGACGGCCAACTCCCACCCACTAAGAGCTTCAGAAATGCTCTTCGGAAACCTACGGGTGACGTCACGGACACTACGTCCATATTTTTTACAGCCTATGAGTTTACCATAGTAAAGTTTGTTACCACCATGTTGATAGGTAAATGTTACTTAGGTTAAACTAGTGTAAAAAAATCTGACAAACGTGCATACATTTTTACCTTATTTGCTGGTCTTATTCTCTAGTAAATTGCATCGACACACACCGTAGATGTTCTCCGGAACTCTTTCACTCTCGTGGGTTCATCTCCGGGCAAAAGCCACGGCACTGCCCACTGCTACCGTGTCTTCCTCGGACACGAGTGGCACGGCACAGCGCAACTCAACAAGAGACAATATAGAACCCATTATATATACTACCTACAGTGAATGCGGACAGTAAAGTGGTGCCCCAGTATATTTCTGACACACAGATGTACTCCAAGCGCTTGCTGTGTCTGACATGAAGGACAAATGGATTTTCCAGTCATTACAAGCCATGCAACACATCCAGTGTAGTCTGACCTAAGCTGTTGTGGCGTTGTAGACACGGTTGTAGGGTAAATGGTGTCAATCCAAATGTAATAAATGAGGAAAATAAAACAACCTCAGTAGAATGCCGCCAGTGAGGCCGTTACAGCAAATGCAGTAGTATACAGTAGCTCTTTACACAAACCACATAAGCAAAAACATACAAGTGGAGTGATAGAAACATTATACAAATCTGTATAATAGCAATACAGTATTATGAACATTCAGTGTATTGAAACCTTGAATTCTGAAAGTGGAAATTGTTAATGTTTTGACTATGACACTGGTGAATTCATGCACGCTCTGTTCATTTATCCTTCTGTCTCCCGGTGTATTCTCACAGAGGTGTATCTTTACAGAGATTCCTCCCTCTTTCTCTCCGAATGGCCTTGCCTTCCTCTCAGACCTGAGAAAAAGCCCCGCTCACGCTCTCGCATCAATAATTTAACTGAAGCCCCCCACCAACTGCAATCTATAAATAGACTTCTTTTTGGCTAAATATTTCATTCCCATCTATCTGTCTCTGTATTTCTCTATCCACCTCTCTCCATGAGATTGCGACTTACTGAGCAGTCAAACAGAGCAGATGCAAATAGAGCTTCAGTCCGTCGTGTCTCTCTCGCCCACTCTCACCTCTCTCTGAGAGAATCCTGAACACATTGGCCCAATGGAGTAAAAGGGCGAATCTCATTAAAAACCTGTCCAGATCACGACCACAACCAAAACAAAACAGAAAGAAAACTACATGATTGTAACATTTTAAATGAAATTACATTTAGAAAACATGGGTGGGAATGTGCTTAAAGGTGTTGTCTTTAATTATCCACTAAAGACCAAGGGTCTCCAACCCTGCTCCTGGAGAGTTACCTTCCTACAGACTTCAGTTCCAACCCTGCTTGAAAACACCTGTCTGTCACGCTAAGGTGGAATGAATGCACGAAGAAGATGAAGATTAATGCAAATAGTCTTTAAAGGAGAAGTCCACTTCCAGAACAAAGATTTACAGATAATGTACTCACCCCCTTGTCATCCAAGATGTTCATGTCCTTCTTCAGTCGTAAAGAAATTATGTTTTTTGAGGAAAACATTTCAGTATTTTTCTCCATATAGTGGACTTCTATAGCTTGAACTTCCAAAATGCAGTTTAAATGTGTTTTCGCACAATCCCAAATGCGGTTGTAAACAATCCCAGCCGAGGAAGAAGGGTCTTATCTAGCGGAACGATTGGTTATTTTCATAAAATAATAAAAAATGTATATACTTTTTTTTAATGTCAAACGCTCGTCTTGTCTTACTCTGCCTGAACTGTTTTTTGTTGTTTTTTTTTTCGGTTCATGACAGTTAGCGTATGTTGAAAAACTCACATCTCATGTTCTCCCTCAACTTCAAAATCGTCCTATATCACTGTTTTACCTTCTTTGTATGTTCACTTTGCAAAGACTGGGTCGGTACTTCTGCAGCGATGTAGGATGATTTTGAAATCATTTTTGAAATTGAGGGAGAAAATACAATTGGCCTTTTTCGACATACCCTAACTGTCTTGAGTCAGAATACAGTTCAGGGAGAGCAAGACAAGAGCAGCATTTGAGATTAAAAAGTATTTAAATTGTATTTTTTTAAATGAAAATAACCGATCATTTTGCTAGATAAGACCTTTCTTCCTCGGCTGGGATCGTTTACAACCGCATTTGGGATCGTTTGGTGCTGCAGTTTGGAAGTTCAAACTCGGGGCACCATATCAGTCCATTATATGGAGAAAAATCCTGAAATGTTCCCCTCAAAAAACAAAATTTCTTTACGACTGAAGAAGACATGGACATCTTGAATGACAAGAAGGTGAGTAGTTATCTGTACATTTTGTACATTTTTGAAGTGGACTTCTCCTTTAATAATCCACAACAGGGTAAATACCAAAGCCACTAGATGGCAAGCCTGCAACCATTAGCCAAAAAAGTGTTACCTATAAAGCTAACACTTCCAGACTGGCAGTACGTGGGAAAGGAGACCAGAGACTGTTTTTTTTAATGCAAGTCAATGGAGGAAAGGCTTTACTACGCTGAATAAACAGCTTTTTAGAGGAAATGACTTATCATTTAATTCTCTAAACTCCATTTTTAGAGTTTACCACAAAAAAAATAAATAAATAAATTGCTGTTTTATAATAGAAGTCACTGACTTTTTTATGACAAGTGGGATTCAGCTTGCGGCATTTCTCATTCTCATTCCTATAGTATCCATAAATGGCGACTGAGTGTTGCACAACTCTGACTGAAATTCAATGACGTCCAGGTTGTAATGTGATTGTAAATGTGTTATTTTGATCCAAGTTAACCATTGCAAACAAAATTGAGCTGCAGATTTTTAGTTCATGTAAAGTTCATTAAATAAAGTTAACAAATTCAACTTTGGATTTCAATAATTTCTTAGTAAACGTTGTATAACATTAAGTAAGGGATAATGTACATCCAGCCGGTAGTTATCGCAGAATAAAGCCTGGCAGAAGGGCAGGCTGAAGGGCTTTATTTTGTATCAACAACCGGCTGGATGTACATTATCCTGCTTATTACACGGCTACTTGCCACAAAATGAAATAATTAGACGCAAATACTGATTTAAGTTTAAATATTTGAATGCAAAGTTTCTGTGAAGAAAGCAAGTTGCTAGCAAGTGGCAAGTTCAAACTTATTATTACTTAAATAATTATGGCGACACAAGATAATGATTTAAGATGAAACTACCAGTTTGTTAGTTATCTTACAATCAGTTACAGGTACAGTGTACAAAACAATCATCGCAAAATGGCGGCAGCTCCCTTTGTATGAAACAGGAGAGAGCGAGTCCGCAATCCCAGAATGGCACAATTAAATATTTGTACAGAGAATATTGATTCGAGTTTGTAATATTTTACTAGCCAATCAAATGCAAAGCTTCCACAAAGAATAGCCTCGACTGCAGTTACCCGGATGAGCCTGTGTTATCACTTTTTACCGGATGTTATCAGGGACTACCATACATGTGAGTGTTGTGACTGACCACTCAGAATCGAGTATTTCACAGAGCCGTGTAATAACTAAGATTCATAAATGTTTTAGAATTGTTTTTCACAGTTAGTTTATAATGTCGTTCACTAATGTTAACAAATGCAACCTTACTGTAAAGTGTTATCAAGTATTTTATAATAATTATTGTAAATATTGCATTCATATTCTGTTTACCCCAGAGTCATTGTTATAGTACCACAATTTCAGGTGATGTATTATACACCATATGCACCACTAAAATTTAATGACGATGCACTTCTGAGACAAATGTTGTTCATTCATTTCCTCAAGACATTGTGGGACAAAACACGGTTTATGGAGGCAATATTATAATTGGGGCAGCACAAACAGGACTCCCTTAAAAAAAACAAAAAAAAATCAGATATTTCATTAGTTTTCTCTCTCTCTTTGCCACATCTAATTCAGCTTTAAGTAAATAAGAAAATGCATCCATAGCACAAGGGAACGGCCTCTAATTATTCGCCAGTGAAAGGGAACGGGGTGTCGGGAGAGTTTCTGCGTCACACAGACCATTATATGCCGCTATATCAGGCATCAGTTCACGCTGCTTTATTCCTGGGCCATTTAGGGATGTTGTATGTGGTGACTATTCTCATGTGTCCTTCCTGGACCCCTCTCTCGCTTGCTTTTGCTCACACATACACAGATAATCCACCTGAATGGGTGCACATGCTTTTATCTTTATGTAACGTCACTATAACCAGCATGCTGGTGAGCTGAGCTGGAAGATTTTGGTCATCTAGTTTCTGCAATTACTGCAGTATACTGTTCTCACATCCTTTACACTTATTATGAAAGAGTATGCCTATTCCTGTCCCTTTATGGCTTCTCTCCCTTACATCTATAATAGTCTCATATGTCTGAGACAAAAATCCTACAATAAATTTCAAACAAGTCTCGTCTATATTTTTATTTTTTTAGCGTAACATGAAATTTATGGAACCATAAAAATACTGCTACACTGACAAATGTAAAATTTACATATCGTTTGCTCATTTTGCTGTGTGTGAAGTCAGAATACATTTTTAAAGGTCAACTGAAGTGCTTTGAAATAATAAAAGAGGGAAACATATCAAGCAGTCCCATCCACTTTTTAAAATAGCCAGTAGCATTTTGTTTATATTAGCTTGGGCCGAAACATTTGAGCTGGGTAAAGCCACATTTGTCAGCATATAACAGCCACAATATCATCCATATCGCTATAAAATATACGATTCTGTGTGGAATTCAAATGGATCCGATGCGTTTCATGGTCTGCGCTGTTTTGAGCGGTTTGTGTGACACAACGCAAAACCAGACTTCATTCGCCCCAATGGAAAGCATTATTACACTGTCTAAATTGGTCCCTCTCCCCTATATAGTGCATTATGTGTCATTCACTGTACAGAAAATATTAATTCTGTGAACAAGTGACTGATTTCAGCCGCAGCTTCAGCATCTATTTATAGCGTAGGGGGTGGGATGCTTCTGATTCCAGTAAGCATTTGATTGGACGGTGCAGGGTAAGGTCATCAAAATTGTTGATCCATACATGACTGTAAGTTTTGAATGCTTTTATCTTGTAAATGTGTATTTTGTTATTGTTTTGGAGCACACTAGTGAAATACATGCCTCTATATACATTTCTGCAACACTGTAATTATGCACCTTACTCCACGTTTCGTGGCAATTTCAAAGTGAAATGTCCAGAGGGTGGCACTAAAACACATGTTCAATATGTGACCGTGGCACATTTTTATTATGTTGGTAAAGGCATGTATTGCTGCGTTTTTATTACGCTGCTTTAGGTATGTATTGTGGCTGTTCAGAATTCAAGTATCCGGGTAGTGTCACTAAAGGTTAATGCTCTGTAGTGTTGGAAACATCCCCTACACCAAACCCAACCCTAAACCTAACAGATAGTGTTTACAAATGCAAAAGGGATAAAAAAAAAACCCCACATTTGTTGATGCAACCATGCTATTTTAACTTCCTTATGCAGATTTGAGCTGTTTTGTCCAGCCGTAGTTTCACAGGGTTTGTAGCAGAGCTCTTCATCACTCAAGTGCAACACCGTATCGTGTGAGTTACCGAGCAAAGCTACTGAATTAGAAAACTCATGCATTTAAAGCTGTGATGTGATGACAAAGTTCAGAAGTATCAGTTTTCAAATCACGCAGGATGCTAAATTGTTTTGAAGTCATAATATAATATTCTGCAAGTAACTGTGTGAAAATTTGAGTAAATCATACTTCATGTGAAATGGAATGAAAGTTGTTCATTTCAACGGGAAACTACAGTGATTTGTACATATAGGTACGTTTTTTTTTTTCAGTTTGGCAGAAATGTATATAAAGGCACGTATTTTCAATGAGCCTATGTTGTGATAACCTTAAGGCTTGCATATTCATACTAAAAGACAAAAAAAATTCATAGGGACTTTAATGCATACTTGACTTGAACATTCTGTCCTTCTATCTATCTATCTATCTATCTATCTATCTATCTATCTATCTATCTATCTATCCTCTTCTAATTTCTAAATAAAAATCCACTTAGATAATAAAATTGAATAATCTAATAATCTTTTATTTTTTATGATAATATTTCTTGTAATTAGATAGATAGATAGATAGATAGATAGATAGATAGATAGATAGATAGATAGATAGATTGACTTGATTTGAGACATGTATGAAATGGTAGTTTCAGTGAATTTTGAATGTGAAATTAACTGCTGTGCTGAGTCGAAAATCAGTTGGGAGAACTGTGTGAAGAGTTTAAAAAAGTGACCTAAGTCACCTAAGTATAGAGAAATGTGTCCTAGCAATTGTAAAAAAAACTGTAAAAGCTAAAGGTTCAGATCTTTTTCTGTTCTCAGGCTCTGCAGTTTGACAGAATGATGGAACATTTGGCTTCCCTCAAATCATCATTGCCCAGCACTGTCACTGGCCCTTGGTCCAGGCTCACGAAAGGAGCAAGTCATGACGACAGAAAACTGCTGGCAATACACTGTCAATTTTGTTCAACTTTTTAAAACTTTTTGTATATATAAAAGTTATTGCTATAAGTTTAGGTTTCATTAACAGTTTCAAAACTTCAGCTCTAAGACAAAAATAACATTTCCAGTTCTACATTTGCGTCCCAGAAGTGCAGACATTTACAGAGACCTTTAGAAAGGAGAGGAACGTCTAAATATCTAATGAATTCCCCATCGTTTAGTATTATTGAACTGTGAGAGAATGCTGACCAACACTCGGCGACCCAACTGTCCACTGATGGAGAGGCAGAGACAGCTGGAGCACACTGACCTTGCAGCTAGAGAGAGGGAAACATCGATTTCAGCCAACTATGTAATAGATTTAATGAGCAAACATAAGGACTGATCACCGAGTATTGACCTCCAGGGAGGAAGTGTCACAGAGAACGGTTGAAGTTAATGTTTCACTCATCTAGCAGACTTTTGTGATTTGGATAATGATCACACTTTGGTCTTTTTGCTAATTTTTTTGCCTTGAGAAAATTCTCACTTTAAAAGTGTCAAATTCAAGGAAATCTTGTTAACACTTTAAATGAAGCCTCATATGCAAGGATTTATAAATATATTCACATTGCATAAATATATATATTATATTATATTATATATATATATATATATATATATATATATGAAGAGTTCAGACGCAAAACCAGATAAAAGCCATCTCGGTCAAAAATGAGATAATGATACTGAGTGAATGCTCTTGACACATATTATAATATTTTTCTTCAAACTTGCTAAAATACCAGCCTCAGCCCAATCAGAAGTAACGGTACTTACATAGAAACCTATACATCTGAGCCTGATAAAAATGCATTTTTTAAAGAAAGACGTCAGATGGATTTATCTGCTTTTGCATCTGAACTCTTCATATATATATTGGGTAAAGTATATATTTGTACTCTATAGAGTACATGTAACATTTTGGTATTTTGGCCATTTTGTGGGGGAAAAAAGTATGTATTTGTAATATGTTTTGAAATTTGCTTTAAAAGAAGAAAGAAGAAAAAAAAAAAAAAAAAAACTCTCACGGCTGCACATTATTCATTTATCATTGTACTGTGCATAAGAACACCCTTCACTCATTCCAAAACCACAAGCATGGCCTCTTATGGCCTATAGCTATAATATGTAATATTCAATATCAGCAGGTTGGGCCAGTAAGTTTTGCTGTGCTTTTTGTTGTTAAAAATGTCCATTACTCTGTGGAATTGTTTGTGATTATATTATTTTTGCAGCTAAGATTATTTATAATAGAGTTCCCTATCCTCCTCGCTTTCTGTCATTAGATTATATTCCAATTCTCAAACGCTATCTAAATGATTAGCTCGAGTTATCCTTTGGAGACGTGCTGAAATGTTGGAAAGGGCATTTCCAATAAACTCTGATCATATAAGGCTTTGTTTTTCATAGCTTTTGTTGTTTTACAGGCCCGATGGCTCAGAAGCGGCTCGCTCGATTCTGCCTGCAGGTAGAACCAAATGCCAGCTCTTCCTCTGCTGCCTTTGTCCATCGATCAAAGAAACTGCTGCCCAGGTTTCAAACCTACAGAATATTGCACATTTCTGCAAAGTCAAAGTGAGCAGCTCTCACCTCACTGAAGGTTATGAGCTTCATGATGCTGAGCTGGCAAAGACTGTGCAGGGGATGGTGGTGATGATGATGGCAGCACACCATTCAGCCACACCATGCGCAATGAATCAAAACTTGATGCCTACAGCTGCCCTCTGAAGCGGGATCCAATTCAAACAGAACCTCATATGGGACTGTTTAGGACAACATGAACTCACTGGAAAAATCGCCTCTACCTACATTCTTGCAAAACCCCAAAAATGTCCAGACATGTACAAATCTCTGCAGATTCCAGCTGAAATGAACACTAGAGGCAATAAAACACCAGCAACTTTTATGAATTTTCAAACAAATTGAGATTACAGTAGCAGATCATTGATTAATAAAGACTTTATTAATAGTAAACTTGCTCGTGAGCTCACCCGGTACAGAGCTGCACTGGTGATATAAAGCACTCGGATTCAAGATTAAAGAACTCTCTAGAAGCATAATGGGTTACACTTTATTTTAAGTTGTCCTTGTAATTATACATTTAAGTACTGAGTAATATTAATTAACTACATGTACTTATTATATGGTTAGGTTACTTGCATGTAATTAAACATAATTGTTATTATATGAGTAAGTAAATGTAAGTACAAGTAACGTGTAACAAGGGCTCCTTAAAATAAAGTGTTACTGCAAAATGATATGGTTGCTTTAGCAAATCTACTTTTATCATTTTGCAATTTTTTTTATTATTTTTTTTTTTTTTTCATTCTGGGATTGCTGTCTCTGTGAGTGATACACTGCTGTTCCAAAGTTTGGGATCAGTCAAATTTTTTAAAATGTATTTTATTATTTTTTTTAATCAAAAATACAGAAAAAAACAGTAATATTGTGAAATATTATTACAGTTTAAAATAATGGTTTTCTATTTTAATATATTTTAAAGTATAATTTATTCCTGTGATGTCAAAGCTGAATTTTTAGCTTCATTACTCCAGTCTTCAGTGTCACATGATCCTTCAGAAATCATTCTAATATGCTGATTTATTACTTTTAATATCAATGTTGGAAACAGTTGTGCTGCTTATTATTTTATTTTATTTTATTTTATTTTATTTATTTAGAAACTTTGATACTTTTTTAGGATCCTTTGATTAATACAAAGTTAAAAAGAACAGCATTTATTCAACATAGAAAACTTTTCTACCAATATATGTTTTACTTTTTATCAATTTAACACATCCTTGCTGAATAATTTATTTTAAACAAAGGAAGAAATACAAAATTTACTGACCCCAAATATTGAATGATATATATATATATTGTTACAAAAGATTTCTATTTTGAATAAATGCTGTTCTTTTTTAACACTATATTCATCAAAGAATCCTGAAAAACAATATTAAGCAGCAAAAATGTTTCCAACACTGGTAATAAATCAATGGTAACACTTTAGGGAATAGTTCTCACTATTAACTAGTTACTCATTAGCATGCCGATTATTAACATATTGGCTGTTCATTAGTACTTATAAAGCACATATTCTGCATGACCATATTCTACATCCCTAATCCTACCCAATACCTTAACTTAACAACTACCTTACTAACTATTAATAAGCAAAAAATTAGGAGTTTATTAAGGCAAAAGCCTTAGTTTAGTTGGTTTGTTAATAGTGAGAACTGGACCTTAAAATAAAGTGTGACCAAATCAACATATTAGACTGATTTCTGAAGGATCATGTGACACTGAAGACTGAAGTAATGATGCTGAAATTCAGCTTTGCATCACAGGAATAAATTCTATTTTAAATTATATTAAAATAGAAAACCACTTTTTTAAATTGTTATTTTAACTATTTTTAATTATTTTAAATATTTAACAACATTACTATATTTTTTATCAAATAAACACAGCCTTGATGAGCAGAAAAAAAAAAAAAAACATTTAAAAATCATACTGATCCCAAACTTTTGAATGGCAGTGTTCATGCAGTGCAACCTTGTAAAAGTTTGCCAAAGCTGAAAAAATATGAAGTAGAAAAACTTACTTTCAAAATTATTAATATTTCAAAATTCCAAGGCATCACATCATGTATCCCAAAAATGTATTGCAACTACACTCTTAAAAATAAAGGTGCTTCACGATGTCATAGAATAACTTTTTTTTTTGTTTTTTTTTTTGTCTAAATGGTTCCATAAACAACCTTTAACATCTGAAGAACCTTTCTCTTTCACAAAAGGTTCTTTGTGGTTCTTCAGATTATAAAAAGGAAAGAGATGGTTCTTTAAAGAACCTTTGACTGAATAGTTCTTTGTTGAACGAAAAATGGCTCTTCTGTGGCACCACTTTGAAGAAACTTTTTAAGCACCTTTATTTTTAAGAGTGTACCTCAGTGACAAATATATATACAAAATGGTGGATGAAGATAAATAGGTAGAAATATAGACATCTTCACTTCCAGTTCATTCAAAAAATAATCTCTTTACCCAATTTTTGTGTGTGATGTCTATTTGCATGCTTATTAAAGTATCTTTTTATTAGCTTAGCGACATGCTAACTCCAAACTTGGTAGAAATCAGTTGCAAATTATCCAAGAAGAACACTACTGTAATTGTTTGATGCACAGAGCTGAAAAGAGCTATTTTTAAACGTTTCACTTTCAAACACCCCTCACCTGAAAAAAAAAAAAAAAGTTCTATAAATAGTAAGGGATGCCAAGCTTGACGTGTGGGATTTTTAAATAGATGATTCATTAAACAGCCTTCTAAATATACAGTTGTCACACTGATGCCCGATGCACGACATTCCTGGTTTAAAAATAAGCTCATTACGCTACATAGTATGCAAATTAGCAGTGCGTTCAATTTCCATACAGAGGCACATTCAAAAACGTCTCATAAATGGTTTGCAAGAAGAGTTCTGTGCACGCACAAGTACGTATCCGAGTCCTAAATGCGACGTATGCAGTATAACTATCTAAATGCACAAGACTGTCAGCAAGATCTAATTGCCTTTACAAATGAAGGTGAACTTTTACAGTGGCACTCTCGGCAGCTGGGGTGGAAAATGAGCGTAATACCTTAGTGGAGACCTCTAATCTGCTTAATTGGATTGTTCCTCCAAACATCTAAATGTTCCTTCTCTGATTGCATCTATTTTTGTTCTGTATACCCTGTAATTGGACAGTGGCTATATCAAGGACCCATTGTTTGAGCGGTTCGGAGAGCACGGTTGAAATAAAAGTTTCACCAACTTTAGATTTACTGGTGTAGAGGATTACTTAGAAACATGCGCATGCAATACGTTTCAACTTTTCACTCATCCAGGTTTTATTTTGCTTTAAGGTGTGCAGAAAGTGTCCAGGTTTGTGTAAATAATAGACTCCTCTGAATCCTGTACGAGTCTGCTGCCTTTATTGGAAGTTATTGTTGAGTTTAAATTCAGGAGCATCTGGTGAGTAGGAGGACAAAATGAGCAGCAGATCAAGGCCTGCAGGAGAACAATGCTTTGTCAATCAAAAGTTAATGCTGCTTCGTTCAAAGTAGCACTTCGGCAGGGCTGTGAAATGAGTGTTGCTTTGAAATTCTGTTTTACTATTTTTTAACCCAACAGCTGAGACAAGAATAATTGGAAAGAGGGCCGAGAGGTTCGATACACGACACAGTCTGGATTCAAACCTGCAATTCCCATGTGAATACCTCAGCTGAACATGCCTGGAGCACATGCTCCAACTACTAGGCAACAGCTCTGATTGCATCAGTTTATTGGCAAATCGTATAACTGAGTACAGAGTTAAGGGTTTGAATACTTATGCAGCGAGATATTTTTCAAAATAACTTTGCAAAGTTATCACAAATGTGTTTTTTGCTGCAACATAAAATGTGAAAAAAAGGATAAAGATATATAAATACATTATTAATCTGCTGTAATTTAATTTAGCTTTCAAATTAATTTCTATCACTTTATGGTCTAATAAAATAATAAAAGAACAAAAATGTTTTGTAAACTATAAAAGTATTGTAATTACTACAGTGGCTAATATAGCTCATTAATTATCATGTTACTACCACTGTTTTTGGAGACATTCAATGTAAATACCAACAGTACATGTGTAGTAATCATTTAGTACCATGGTATCACCATATGATACAACATTATACCCAGTGTTGGGAAGGTTACTTTGGAAATGTAATAGGTTACAGATTACTCTGTTACTCAAGTTACTCTGTTTAAAATGTAATAAGTAGTGTAACTTTTCAATTACTTCATAAAAGTAATGTAACTTATTACATTTAATTTTTGATTACTTTTCTAAATTTCTAATATTTTCAACTGTTGAAACATTCAAACCAGGCAGAGTTAACCTTACAGTAGCACTCAACACTGATTACTGTCAGACTTTCAAAATCCTTTAGCACTTGAATTAAGATTATAAGTAAGGGATAATATACATCTTTATTTTGCGATAACAACTGGCTGGATGTACATTATCCCACTTATTACACAGCTCCTTGCCACAAAAGTAAGTAATTAGACACAAAACACTGGTCTGAAATATTTGAATGCAAAGCTTCCATGAAGAAATCAGTTGCCAGAATTACGAAACTATACACATAATATTGAATTGTTAATATTGAGTTTAAATATTTTATTAGCTAACCAAAAGCAAAGCTTCCACCAAGAAAAACTATCAAGCATATAGCGCTGACTTATGATAAATCTGATCAGTCCGGATGAGTCTGAGTTATTAGCTTTTACCAGTTGTTATTGGGAAATAACCTACCTTGGAATGTCATGACTGACCAATCAGAATCAAGCATTCCACAGAGCCGTGTAATAATTTAATTTAAAGCACAGCCACACAAATTCAGACTTATTATTAAAGTAAGTGTTAAAGTGTTCAAGTTATTATTTACTTTGAGAGCATTCGGAGGTTAAATACAGATTTGAAATCATAAGAAATAGTTTAACAGCTATGATACTGGTTTTGAAATCAAATGTTTGCATAAATATGACAGAAAACACTGGAATCAATGCCTTGGAAAATAACAAAAAGCAAAAACAAAAAAACAATTCATCTTAAAAAATAAAGTATATGCCCAAATAGGAAATAAGATGTCATCGCCTTAGAATTATAAGGTTCTATATGCATTCTGAGCACTTTTGATATATTGAGCTTCAAAGTTTTTGCGTTCCACAGACTTCTGTAGATACCATTTTTGTTTTCTAAAAAAAGGCCAAAAATGTGCATAGCTTACAAAAGAAACATCACATAATGTAAATAAGTTGTCACTGAATAAGAATATGTAAATAACTCAATTTTGGAAAAAAAAGGTCAGATAGAACCTTATAATCCTAAGGTGACGGTGTGCCCTATTCTGTGTTCTAAACTCCTGAAACGTTTGTGTCTCATTTTAGAGCAGTCACAATGCAATTTTAGAAAGAAGTCAATTAAATCTGTATGTAGGTCTGTGTATGTGAAAAAATTCAGATGTAACCCCCTTTGTAATCATTAACTTTTTCAAAAGTAACTGTAATTTAATTACAGTTTTTCTCAGTAACTGTAACTAATTACAGTTACATTTATTTTGTAATTAAATTACGTAATTCCGTTACATGTAACTAGTTACTCCCCAACACTGATTATACCATAGTACTAGCACTGTACTGCATTGCACTTTCTTGTAAGGAACAAGTTACTATAAAAAGTAAAAGAGAATCTTACTGATAGGTCCTGTTTAAGATGCACACAGTATGAACTGCGAGGTAAACCTCGCACCTCTCACACCCGCCTGACTCTGTGCGATTTCCTCAGAGGCTGCCAGACTGAATGTTTGAAACTATCTTGAGAAAAAGAGAAGAGTCAAGCTCCAGGGAGTGATTTCTTTTCTGTCAGCATGGCTCTTTTTGGGAGGAATACAGCAGAATTCCCTCTTGGCACAACCTTTTCTCCTGTATATCATTGGTGTCAGCTGCACACAGGTGCCCAGCTGATGTTTATTCATTTCACCTGTATGTGCAGAGAATTAAGGCTTACATATTTTTAGTATTTTTTGTTTAAATGTATTATAGTCTACATATTATGCATTGTGAAGGTAATTTAAATGTGACATTGTTACAAGGTATTAATTTTATAGTCAATAGCAATGTTTGTTTAGTAGCTGCTCGAGAAGCAGTGATGTTTGACATATTGATGTTATCACTGCACATCTGAGAGCTGCTGTCAACGTAAAGTTTATCAGAGAATAATAAATGAAGTTCGTTCCACAAACTATGACATGACTTTAAAAAGGTGGTCCTTTTTGTCTATAGTGGTGAATATGAACTGTTGTTTTAAGGAGAGAAGAAAAATAAAATAACAGCACACACGTTTTGAATGTTTTTACATGTGAATGAGTAAATAATGGCAGAACTGCATTCATTAGTAAAATATTCAGTTATATTTTGGCGCTTGTTTGTGGATAGGACAGTTGAGTATAAATAGGAAGTTATGGGAAAAGCGAGAAGGGAATGGAGAAGGTTTGGCTCTGACACCAATCATTTATATACCATTAAACCATTATCCATGAAGTTATCAAAAAGGTCAAAATGATATAAAGTGCAAAAAGAAATGTAACTTTAGTTATGGTATTTGGTAAAATTCAAAATAGAGAAGTGCCGAGGGGAAGAAAAAAATGCAATCCTATCCAGACTGGATTTGATTTCTCAGAGGACGTCTGAGTTAAAAGAACAACAGCAGGTAATTTGTTTTGTAATTTTTACCAAGGTTCTTTGAAGAAAAATGTGTTCAGGTCAGGTGGGATTGAAGTCACAAAGTGTATCTATAAAATACAACTGTACCTCACC
The DNA here is from genome assembly GCA_036247105.1 of Cirrhinus mrigala. Lineage (NCBI taxonomy): Eukaryota > Metazoa > Chordata > Actinopteri > Cypriniformes > Cyprinidae > Cirrhinus > Cirrhinus mrigala. The sequence goes on along the minus strand of CM070009.1, from coordinate 35,014,365 downwards.
TCCTTAAGGTACACTACTCTTGTCTCATTACTGCCATTGTTAGAAGTTAGAATTTTAATTTTGTTTTGTACCATGTTACTGCCTCTGTTTAATACACACACACACACACACACACACATATATATATATATATATATATATATATATATACATACAATCATGGCCAAAAATATCAGCACCCTTGCAGTTCTGTCGAATCTGATACAATTCCACATAGAACCCCAAAAATGCACTAGACAAAACTATTGGGACCCTTAACTTAATATTTTTAGCACCCCTTTGGAAAAAATCGCTTCCTGTAACCATGAATGAGTTTCTTACACCTCTCTATTGGAATTTTGGACCACTCTTCTTTTGCAAACTGCTCCAGGTCATTCAGATTTGAAGGATGCCTTCTCCCAACTGCTGTTTTGAGATCTCTCCACAGGTGTTCTATGGGATTCAGATCTAAACTCACTGCTGGCCATTTCAGAACTCTCCAGCACTTTGTTTGTAATCATTTCTGAGTGCTTTTTGAAGTGTGTTTCGGGTCATTGTCCTACTGGAAGACCAATGACCTCTGGTGGAGATGCAGGTTTCTGACATGGGCCACTATGTGTTCGCCCCAAAATTCTTTGGTATTCATCAGATTTCATGATGCCGTTCACACAGTCAAGGCATCCGGTGCCAGAAGCAGCAAAGCAAACCCAAAACATCTTTAAACCTCCACCATGTTTGACTGTAGGGACTGTGTTCTGTTCTTTGAAGGCCTCATTTCTTTTTCTGTAAACAGTGCCATGATGTCCCTTACCAAAAAGCTCTACTTTTGTCTGATCTGTCCACAGTACATTCTCCCAGAAGGATTGTGGTTTTGTCAAATAAGTTTTGGCAAACTCCAGTCTTGCTTTTTTATGCCTTTGTGTCAGCAGTGGTGTCCTCCTGGGTCTCCTACCATAGCGCCCCTTTTCATTCAGATGGTGATGGATAGTGCGAGCTGACACTGTTGTACCCTGTGTCTGCAAATCAACTTGAATTTGTTTGGAAGTTAATCAGGGTTCTTTATTCACCATTCGAACAATCCTTTATTGTAATTTTTCATTAATTTTGCTCTTCCATCCACGTCCAGGGAGGTTAGCTAGAAGTGCCATATGCTGTAAACCTCTTGATATTGCACACAGTGGACACAGGAACATTAAGACCTCTGGAGACAGATTTGTAGCTTTGAGATTGTCCATGTTTTTCCATATTTTTTTCTCTCAAATTCACAAACTCTTTACACTTCTTTCTTTTCTCTATGCTCAGTGTGACACACAACACAAAGGTTGAGTCAACTTTTCTCCATTGCAAGTGTGATTACTATATTGCCAACACCTGTTACCAAAGTATAAATACAAACTACAGGAGCATCACATGCTTGAAAAGCAATTATTTCTTACAATTTTGACAAGGTGCCAATAATTTTGTCCAGTCCATTTCTGAGTTCTGTATGAAATTTTATCAAGTTTGACTTTTCTTCTGAATACCAAAACATTTGCAATTGGAACTATTTTATGAGAGAAGTGTTACATTTTCTGACAGAATTGCAAGGGTGCCGATATTTTTGGCCATGACTATATACATATATATATATATATATATATATATATATATATATATATATATATATATATATATATAATATGCCTGGCAGTGCCAACATGGCAGGTGTATTATGTGCATACTTATAGTTTATATTCATACTACAGAAAAGAAGAGAAGAGGGACTTTCAGAACCATGGAGAGCACCCCACTCTCAGGCTCCACCATTAGGGATGGTGCTGGAAGGCAGGTCTAACTGGAGGTAATCAGGACCATGGAGAGCTCCCCTCAAACACAGGTGTGCAGAATTTCCTTGTATTTCTCCAATTAATTATTGCTCCTCCTGCTTCAAGCAGAGAAGAGTGCTGTGGTGCATACTTTATAGTATGCAATTATTACAATTATTTGGGTACACTGTGTCTCAATCTGATGGTAACCATTCACTGCAGAGGCTCGGTTGGTGAGCAAGTGATGTAATGCTGAATTTCCCCAAACTCATCTACATCTTCGATGGCCTGAGGGTGAGTAAATTTTGAGCAATCTTTTCAATTATTATTATTTTCGATGAATTATTACTCTAACTTCTTGTTTATTCAACTGTTGTATAAAAGCAAATCACATTACATGTCCTCTCTTGTTTAGAAATGCCCATTGCTAACTTTTCACTGCTGATCAGTTCAACCCATTTCAAAAACTGTATTCTTACTTTTCCATTTCCAGTTAATTAATTTTAACACACAATTTCATCCGGTCTTCATCCAGGTAAAATTAAATAGGTCACTGCACTAAGAGACACGTTTGAGCCCGATTGACTCCATTCATAACTGTGTTACACAGATATCCAATTTTCTACACAAATGCGGCCCATCACAATCATATTTTCCATGACCTTGAGGATTAATCCGTCTGGCATTCTCTTTCTGAATAACATGTGATGCCTTCTCCACGTGTGCGAGCCGATATGTGGACGTGTCCGTGTTTCAATCTAAAGTGTAATATTGTAGGCTTGGTTTGAGTGTGTGTCCTTTAGTTAAGCATATGACACAAACTCGGCTGGTGAATGTATGAGAGCTGCGGTCTGCACTGCAGTCGACCTGAACAATTGAAGAGCAGGGAGCTCAGCTGTGAGGAAGAACAAACGGTGCACACAAGACTGAAGAAATGGGGGGGGGGGGGGGGGGGTGCTGGAGTGTGTGTCTCTTGACACCAAAATACCTTGCATCTTTTTTCTTAGCTGGTTCAGATCCTCTTTGAACGAAACTCTGGGGCTGTCATCTTTCCTGGCACAGCTGTAACATGTTCCCACTGAGAACAGGAGACAGGTATGATGTATTGACTGGAATAACACATGCTGCAGTCTACTTTAACTGTACAGTAAAGAGTGCCTATATGGGTATGAATGCATACGTGTATGTGGCTCCCTGTAATCAGTGTGTATGTGGAGTCCCAGGTTCAATTCTTTCGCCAGCTGTTAACTCACATGGCCATCTGTAGTCATAATCAATGGCCCACTGTGATATTTCAGACTAAGATGGGGGCTTAAACAAATATAGTGGGTATTAAACTGGCTGCGTAATGCTTTCCAACCTTTATGCTGTAATATGCTGCCCTGGGAAAACTGAAGAAACAGCGATACAGAATTAGTGTTGCACTGCATCTCAATGTGGTCCATTAAATTCAGAAACCCAGAATTTTGAAAGTCACATGAAGTGAAACGTACAAGTTAGAAAATACGTAATGATCTACAACCTGTTTCTGTGAAGATGTAGGTGGATGACGTTGTTTATTTAAAGGCGAATATACACACGGTTTTTGCCAATCTCATGTTAATCTTGAGTACCTATAGAGTAGCACTGCATTCTTCATATCGCCGAAGACTCTTTAGTTCATCAGATTTATAAAAGACAGGTACACCTTTATGCTTCTCTCCGAAAACAGTCGAGCTCCTGGAGCAACTCCGTTGCTGCACCATAGAAACAAATTGCATCTACTGTTCCCTTAATGCTGGGTTCTTTGGGAAGCTGAAGAAGGTTTTCTTTCCCTCACAACCAAAAACATGTTGATTTTGTGATCCAGAAACAAAATAGCAAGTCCTGTGCAGCGCTGTGAAGCACGTTGATGGGCGTGCCCTTGTTCTTGCTCCATGACGTCATGCAGGGCCATAATCGAATTTTCCGAAACTTATACAAACCCTGATGGGGTGTATTTGGCACAGAAATAGTCATACGTCCAACTCATTTTTTGAAACTTTGGCCATGTTTAGTCAGAATGCATAAACTAGCATGAGACCTCCTTTTTAAACCTTAGCTGGTAACTGGGGAGGAGTTCAACCAATACACTGCTGTAAGGTCCGCTGGTTTCCATGTGTCATTCATGCCTAGTCAATGGTTCCGTAGGTCTTCTTCAACATGTCTGAACCACATTTACATTGGTGCTGCTCGTTAAACACTACAATACAGGTCGCTCTCCCTAAAGAAGATTGGGTGGCAGCTGAGTGGTGTTCATTCTGCGGATGTGGCCAAACCTTCACAGTGTGCTTTTTTGGATTTGCTCTTCGAGTAAAAGTTGGCAGTCACATCTTTTATGCAAATTGTCCTATTATGATGATTATCACAAAGAGAGACAACCAGAATCTGTCTCTGGCGTCTAATTGGTTCGCGTCTGGTTTGAGCTGAGTTCAAGTTTCCAATCCATACTTGAAAATTGGTGGGATTAGTGTTCAGAAGAGGTGAATTTTGTTCTTGGTGGACACCATATGATTCACTGGCTGGTCTTGCTGTGGTGGTGGATGCCAATTTCTTCTACTGCACCAATGATATTTGAATTCTTGTACCTGTTCGATTTGGACAAGGTGAACATTGGCTTGCAATCCATCTGTCATTTAACTCAGGTCTCATCTACATTGATTCTTATGGCCACTACATTGATTCTTTTCCACTGCATGGTACGGCGTGGTACGGTTTACTTTTGGGGGGCTTTCGCACCAAAAGAAACATTTTCATAGTTTCTAGAACTATTGGCTAAAGTTCCCGCCTTTTGGCGTGTTAGCACCACAGGAACTAGGAACTTGGGGGAATTAAATTAGCTCCTACTTGAGAGTAGTGTCTAAAACAGTTCTATAAGAACATCTAGTGATGTAAGTATATGCTGATTGGCCAAACGCATATAAACACCGGCTACCCGGCATTTTTAAAAAGTCATGAAAAAAAATTTACTCCACAAACATGGAAAACAGAGATAACAATGGCATTTAGCTACCTGTTGTCTGCAGTGTTGTGTTCTTCTCTCAGTCTCGATGATATGTAACACTGCAAGTTACTGCACTTCTCGTCCGCTGTGTGACAGCCTTTAGACTTTATCACGAAACCTACAACACACATCAAGAACAGCTCAGATCACAGCATCCTTCATTCACCGGTTGTTGACATTTGTAAATGCAGCAAATAAAGACAAAACTGTCGGCCGCTTCAGAGTTTCTGATGCCGGTGCGATTGCAACCAGAAAAATGGCCTGAGGTGGAGGTTGGTTCTCTAGGAACCACCATGCTGGCTAGTTCGTAGAACTACAAGGTGCAAAAGTGCCTTATAATCCCACCCACTTTTAAGCGGTACTAAACTGCAGTGGAAAAGTAAACCAAGCTGGGCCGAACCGTGCCAAGTGGAAAAAGTGGCTACCTGGTCTCATGGCAAAAACACACCTGGAGGCACTATTTCGTGAGACATGAAATACATACCAATAAGTACATATCACTGCAGTTTCCAAAAGAAATTACTCTGACACCTTTTATTCATTTTCACACAGCATGATTTACAGATTTATTCATTTAATAAAGTGTAATTTTCGCACAATTATTTAAAGAATATGACTTCAAAACAATTTTAATGCAGTGGGAGATTTGAAAACTGATGCTTTTGAATGCTAGCATCACATATCCAGCTTCATATCTATGGGTTTTCATAGACAGTAGGTTTGTTCGGTAGCTCACGCTGTAGGGAGATGTACTTGAGAGGTGAAGAGCTCCAGTACAAATCCCGTGTAACTACGGTTTGACAAAACAGTTCAAATCTGCACACAAGAAAGATTCAAATGACATGCTTGCGTCAACAAATGTGTTTTTATATCAGTTTTGCATTTGTTAACACTATCGTGGAGGTTTAGGATTGGGTTTGGTGTATTTCCAACACAATATAGCATTCACTTTTAGCGACAGTCCCCGGATATTTAAACTCTGAACCGTCGCAATACGTACCTGAATCAACGTAATAAAAACACAGCAATTCGTACCTATATCAATGTAATAAAAACATGGCAGGGTTCACGTATTGAATCTGTGTTTTAGCGCCACTCAGTGGACATTTCTCTTTGAAACTGCCACAAAACATGCAGTAAGGTATGTAAAAACGGTGTTGCAGAAAAGTACCCAGAGGTACGTATTTTTATGAGACTGAAAAGTGGCTATACAGTAGACTGCAGGATAGGGAAATGTGGTAAAGGATGTTGGTGGGTTCTGCATTTGTGTTGACGAATATGGCACTGCTGTCTGCAAACATCAAGTCGGTCAAGAAGCTGTTTACATTGTCCCGGACTCAACATCTGCCCTTGAATGGCATCAATCAAAGTGACATCTACCTGGCAGGCTCCAGTTTGTTTTGGATCTGCACACTCCTGGTTGAGCCATTCATTTGCTTGAAAGAGTTGGATAATGATAGCCAGAGGAGAACTGGCTCCCCTGGTATAACCTGGTTTCTCTTGCTGCCATCAAAATGGAGATTTTTTGACACAGTCACCTCTGCTTGCTCATGGCAGGATTAAAGCATTATGTCCTGACTTTCTAAGAGCTCCCTGTTTAAACTAGTTGGGGGGAGGCAATGTGACTAAAATCTTTACCATGATATGAGTAACGGCCTACATCCTACTTGCTCTTCTTGGCTGGTATGTTCACGATGTATCAGCCAGGTAACATTCTACAAACTGTTTTGTCACGACCTGTTAGGACAGGGGTCACCAGACTCGGTCCTGGAGGGCCGGTAACCTGCTGAGTTTAGCTCCAACCCTAATCAAACACACCTGAACCAGCTAATCAAGGTCTTACTAGGTATACTTGAAACTTCCAGGCAGGTGTGTTGAGGTAAGTTGGAGCTAAACTCCAGAGGACACCGAAGCCCTGTGTTAGGACATAAACTCTATGGACACTAATATGGAAATATGGATAGTTTTTACCAATCATTGTTCAGTCGTGTTGCATCTGTTTATGACACGGTTTAACCTTCAGTGGAAGATTAATAGAAATGTCCCGTGTCTGACTTTGAATAGAACATGGTGTCTGAGTTGGAGAGAGTGAGTCAGTTCGTCTTCCTGATGTCTGATGAATGGGTTTTATCACTGGGTGGTGAAGAGACGTCATTATGGCTGTGAAGGGCCTGTGAGAGCATTTGGCCTGAGCTCAAAGTGTCTGAGTTGAAGTGGGCCGATCAGACGTGCTTACGACCTGGAGCAGATGGGAACAGTCACAGCGAGCCACTGCAGCTAAATAAGACATTACAGCACATCCACCACTTCATCATCTGCATCACAGCAGTTTCGTCACCTGATGTGACTCGTAGCCACATTGAAGGTGCTTCTCTCTGACCACTGTGGCACATGGCTATTCAGTCAACTTTTTTCCGACAGCCATACAGTGATTATGTATGTCCACCTTCTTATTAGCCCTCACAGCATATTTTTCATGAAGTTATTCACGTTCACTATCACATTTAATTTGCATATACAGTATTTCTACCACATCTGCAGTGTAGGAGAAAATGAGACGTATTTCAGCTTGATAGAGCTGGTTTCAGAATCAGCAGTTTTTAATGAAGCAATTAAAGAAAGTCTCTGCTTTCCTGGGGCCTCGGTGGACCTATCAGCCCTAATTGCCAAAACAAATAAAACAACAGAGTGTGAGCTTGTGGCATTTTATGTAACAAATGCGCTTATTTGAGCCAGGGTCCTGTCTGCAGTTTCACAAACATGATCTCATTAGTATTCATACGTGTTCATAAAAAAAAAAAAAAGTATAAATCCAACATGCATATATTTTTGAAAGTTCATATAGACACTGAAATTCACAATATCAACATACTGACTGCACTGAAAACACAAAGCCATGTAAGTATAATAGAAATGTAAAGCCACTGCATTTATTTAAGGCATTAGGTTATTACCTAATGGACTGATAAATGCAAATGCACATACAAATTATGCACCTCTTTTCTGCTGAACACAAAAGAAGACTGGAAACCAAACCCTAGGGAAAAATAACTATACTAAAAATGTATTTCAAATGTATGTATTTCAAATATACTACAGATACATTTACATACAGTTGACGTCAAATGTTTACATACACCTTGCAGAATCAGAATAATTATTTTACCAAAATAAGAGTGATCATACAAAATGCATGTTATTATTATTATTTTTTTTTTATCTAGTACTCACCTGAATAATATATTTCACATAAAAGATGTTTACATATAGTTCACAATAGAAAATAATAGCTGAATTTATCAAAATGACCCCGTGTGTACATACACTTGATTCTTCATACTGTGTTGAATGATCAGATGTTTTTTTTTTTGTTTTTTTTTTGTTTAGTAATAGTTGTTCATGAGTCCCTTGTTTGTCCTGAACAGTTAAACTGCCTGCTATTTTTCAAAAAAATCCTACAGGTCCCTCAAATTCTTTGTTTTTCCAGCATTTTTGTGTATTTGAACTCTTTCCAACAATGACTGTATGATATTGAGATCCATCTTTTCACACTAAAGACAACTGATAGACTCATATGCAACTATTACAGAAGGTTCAAACGCTCACTGATGCTCCAGAAGGAAACACAATGCATTAAGAGCCAGGGGGTGAAAACTTTTGAACAGAATTCAAATGTGTACATTTTTCTTATTTTGCCTAAATACCATATTTTCTTCATTTAGTACTGCCCTTCAGAAGCTACAGAAGATACTTACATGTTTCCCAAAAGTCAAAAGAAGTTAAATTTGCCCATACCTTCAAATTCAAAAGTTTTCACCCACCAGCTCTTAATGCATCGTGTTTCCTTCTGAAGCATCAGTGAACGTCATGTAACACTTGTACACTTTAAAAATCTTGCATATAAAGATTAATATTATATTAATAAAATCCTCAACAGTAGTGACATTAAATTACATTTTAATATTAAGATGTGTGCATTGTGCACAAGTAGTACTCCAAAAAAATGTAAATAAAATTGTTATATCAGTAAGTCTTAGAGTGGTATGTCAATAAATATGTTAATAGATTTGAACTATATTAATATGAAATAAATGTATTTAAAATACATTACTGTCAACATTTTTCAAAATATCTTATTTTGTGTACAACAGAAAAAAGGAAACTCATACAGGTTTGGAACAACTTAAGCTTGAGTAAATGCTGACTAAATTTTCATTTTTCTTTAAGTGTACCACACTCTTACCAACTAACTATTTCCACAAGTAATTTAAAAAAATAATATGTTTATATTAATACGTATATGTATATATTACTGAGTTACTTAAAACTTTTACATTAAAAAAAAAAAGTAATATTTAAGATACAATACCAAACAAACTTTTGGCCATACAATTTATGTTTCTCATTATTTTTTAAGAACTTTGAATCAAAGGCTTCTGGCTAATGCATACGTACTGCTAAAATATTCATTTCCTGATTTAAGCGTTTTTCTCCTGAGCGTCGGTGAGGCACTTTATAAATCAAGATGACGGGAAGAAGACAAGGGTCTGTAAAAAACTGTGACACCAGAGCACTCATGGGAGAATTGAGCGTGAAGAGGATCTGACTTTATTTGCAGGGCCGTGAGTGTGTATATGTGTGTGTGTTGAGAGGAAAGCGAATGTGCTGGCTCCACAAAACACCTCTGCGCAACAGTCCGTCTTTCTGTAATAATGTGCCACCGGTAGGAGATGCAGAAAGCTTTGACTTTTTTATGGCAGAGGTGTGTGGGAGAGACGCCCATCACCTCCAGCAGAAAACCTATAAAATCACTGTACCCCTATGACAGTGGATAATCAAATCAGATGGAAATGTGTGTGTGTGTCTGTGAGAAAGAAAAAGAGTGAAGAAATCAAACGAGATATGAAATATTATATTAGAAATGAATAAGGTGCCATTGCATGTTACTTCAGGTTCGATGTATTGCATGCTGTGTGACCAAAATTGCTAACATGCACATGCTCCACATATGAATACCAGTCACTACCTTTCATCATAAACTTATTTCCCTTCAGATCTGTGACACTGATTCATAAATGTTATTGCTATTTGTCTGATGCAGTTAATTACTATCAGCAGAAAGCTGGCTGTAAAATTTGATTTGAAATGATGTTCAAATGCTTCATCAAATATTGATAAGGCTGTTGAAGTGTATTTTAAATGACAGGAAGAGGGATTTACTGATTTAAAATTAACATCAATGTCACGCAACCAAATAATACATTTTTAGACGCAAGATTTGTGACAAAACATTGATAATTACTGATTATCAATTAATTATTGATTAACTATGCTTATTTATTCTCTGCTATGTAGAATGCTATGCTATGTCCCAAATGATATATGTCACAAACAAAGGTACAATTTTACTTTTAATTTAAAGCACCACAAAATTCCCACAATATATATATATTTTTTGTGATATATGTGTATTTTGATAGGTTATTATTTATTTTTAAAACTTGAGGTAAATGATGCCATTCTGGGAAACATCATTCTTCAAGCATGGTCCATGAAATAAAATATTAGCCAAAAATACACTGTATAGGTCAAAATTATTGATCTTTATTTTATGCCAAAAATCAAATAAAGATCATGTTCCATGAAGATATTTTGTAAAATTCCTACTGTAATCAAAACTTAATTTTTGATTAGTAATATGCATTGCTAAGAACTTCATCTGGACAACTTTAAAGGTGATTTTCTCAATATTTTGATATTTTTGCACCCTCAGATTCCAGATATTGAAATAGTCGTATCTCAGCAAAATATTGTCCTATCCTAACAAGCCATACATCAATGGAAATCTTATATATTCAGCATTCTGATGATTTATCTTCTTATAAAATTTCGAAAAATTGATCCTTATGACTTGTTTTGTGGCCCAGGGTCACATATTATGGATAATTCATCATGTAAATAAATAAATAAATAAATAAATAAATAAAAACTAGAGAAATTCACTTGTTTTTAAATAAATTATTTCAATTAAATTCAATTGAATCAGTGTTATTTTAATGTAGTTTTTGTTAATTTGAATTTATGTTTTCATTTTAATTGTTACATTTTTTGCCATTCTGTTGTTGTTTTGTTATTTTAGGTTTAAGTTTTAGGTTTTAGTTATCTATATATTTATTAATTTTTCTTTTTAGTTATCACTAAAACACTGATTTGAATCACTATTCTGAATTCTGTCTGCTAACTCAAATCCTGATTCAAATTCAGAAACTGAACAGAAATTTGAAAGGTATTCTCATGATGGCTTGTAACCCTGACTGCTCTTCACTCCATTCTAGCACTTTAATCTTAAAGGTGATCTATCTTGAAGTGTGCTTCTCTAAAAAATCAGTTGTCTGTACTCTTCAAACTCCACCATCAAACACAGTATGTCTACCTCCATTTCTACTGAGTATCCAGGTGTATGTTGTACTAAAGCAAGTGTTGTCTTAACTGGAAAGAGTTAAACTCAATCAGCAGTGGCTCAAAGCAGCAGGGTCTCTGTGAACAAGTTTTTTCATCTTCTTATAAAATAAATCTAATAAATCCTTGCAGATAAATTGCCTGTAGCCACTGCGGCACTGGTGGGTACAAAGACGGCTCTGTTCGGGAGCGCGGCAGACACAGCAGGATGTTTATAATGTGGAAGCCTCAGGGGCGGCACTTAAATCTGTTTGCTGCTGTAGCCTTCGCTAAATGTTAGCCAAGTGTGTGTTAATCTGTGTGTGTGTGCGTTTGTGTGTCATATGCCTTTCCCCTTGTGTGAGGAAGCCAAGGTAGAGTGTATATCTGTAATTGTCTACTGTATCTTTTCTTAGAGATATTAAAAGGGAGGTCAGCGCTGGTGTTGGTAGATCAGGCTGTACAGTGACAGGCCTTACAGCATGATGGAGTGAAACTGGTCTTAAAGATATTGAACAATTTAAACCAGACATTTATTTTGAGGCATTTCTGAGGTCTATATTGATGTCTTTACACCACGGTCACAGTAGGTCTGTATCTAGGACAGTGGCTCACTGGTTTGTGAATGTCAGAAAGCCTTCACTGGCAGCCAAATGAACAGAAGCTTGAGTTAGCTTGAAATATAAGAAGTTCACACAGAAGAGAAAAGTGTATGATGTTGTGTGTGTGGTCACTCTAAATGACAGCAAAACATAAAAGTAAGATGATTTTCCTAGTTTTAAAAATGTAGCATTACTTCTTATTTAGTTCCAAATACTAGAATAAATTGAAAAAGTCTATTAAGAGAACAACACAATTTCTCGGTAATGATAACAAAACACTTAATAAAAATGTTGTCTTTCTCTCTGAATGTGGTACTGTTGTTTTGGTGGAAGATTCAGTTCTCCTTGGTCACTGTTCTTCACAGTTAATGTTTTAGATTAATATCTTCCTAACATTCCTTTCCTTATTGCTTTTTCTTACACCTTTAATTTCATTCTGTTAATGGCATGATTTATTCTCATTGTCTTATAATTTATTCTCAATACATCAGTTTTATCCTGTAATTTTATAACTTTATTCCCCAAACATTAACGTTATCATCATCGTGAAAGGTGTATTATGAGATTTATGTGAAAAACATCCCGACTTCATAATCAAAATCTTTTTTTCGGGATGTTTTGCACACAAATCTCATAATGTAAGTGAGTGAGTCACTCACTCACATTATTAGATTTTTGTGCAAAACTTCCCGACTTCATACTCAAAATCTTTGACAACTTGTGAAGGAAAACATCATGTCTACCAGGTCTACATATCTTAATACTTCTTGTGAAAAAGAAGTATACTTTAGCATTTAAAAAGAGTATTATTGCTGAAATAACATACCTTAAAAGAATATACTATAACCTAAATGTAATGTTTTCAGAATCTTAATAAAATCAAAATTTGTGTAATTTTTAAAGCACAAAAAATATTATATTATAATTATTATAAATGCGGTTTTGCCAAGGGATGTGGAATGACCAATGCTATCCGTGCCGTCCAGCTACTCGTGGAGAAACATCAAGAAATAAAAAAGTCCCCCTAGCGCTCATGGACTTGGAGAATGTGTTTGACCAGGTCCCCCATGAGCTAATCTGGGGTGTGTCCCAAAAGCAGCATCGTTTACTAACTATGGTCGCAAGTTGTTTGAACTCTATTAGTAGCAAAATTGGGCTACTTTAACATTGTTGTCTTGGGTTGTTTTTTTATGTCCACGGGTTTTAAGCGACCCCAATAACATGACACTTATCCCCTGAAATTCGAATTTTACTGGAGGAATCCCGCCAAAAATGTGTATTCTACCCCTTCAAAAGTGATTTTTACCGAGGGACTACCGCGGACTATTTTTGAGTAGCAATTGGATGGATTTTGTTGTGAAAACCTGGCAACCCTGTGCACCAGGTCCCTGAGGCCTTCAACGATGTACCCAATTCCTCTACTAGGATACTACCAGCAAAGTCCACAGTTTTATTGTTGGAGTTCACCAAGGATCGGCACTCTCGACCCTTCTATTCATCGCATGGACACGAGCTCCACTTGAGCTCCACTTTCTCGGCATAAGCCGACAGCCACTTAAGTCCAAAGTACACTTCATTTTTGCACGCGTACTCTACTGTATGCTTACAGTCGAACACGCAGTCTTTCAAACTATACTCCATTTGATATTGTGACTTGCACTCTAGAAAGCTTCATCCATGTCCAGTGTCTGCTCTATTTTTCTCCAGAAGTTATGACCAATACAAATGCCTTTGTACTCTTTTAAAACAAAGCTGGGTTATCTCTTAACCCTCTCACACAAGCACTTGTAAATGCAGTTGTCTGTTGTTGTCTCAGTCTCCTCTATTTTGTTGTTGTTGTTGTTCCGTCTCTTTAGTTTTGGTTTCTACTGTAAAAAAAAAAAAAAAAAAACAGGGCAGCCAGTGTTGCCAGCTTGTGGAGCAACTGATTACTGCAAAAAAAATTCATTGCATATGCACAACCTGCACGTACAAAGTAAGCACAGTTACAAAAAGCGAGTGATGCATGTAAAATAAGTCTGTACTACACTGTAAAAAACAATCAAACAAACAAACAAACACAATTTGTTGACTCAACTTAAAATATTTTGTCAGCCTGCAGTCTTAAAATTTTAAGTTCAGTCAACTCAAATAATTTTAGTTAGAAATGTTAGGTTGTACTAAGTGAAATCTTAGATATTTGAGTTGACTAAACAAACAATTTGGTATGTTAAACTTAAAAGCTGGACTTGTTACCCAGCTGCCTTAAAATTCTAAGTTGAATTAACTCAAATATCTAAGTTGTCACTTAACATTTCAAGTTGACTAAACTTTTTTGAGTTGACTGAACTTAAAATTTTAAGGCAGTCCGGTAACAAATAATTTTAAGTGGAATCAACAAATAGTTTTTTACAGTGTATTCTGATGATGAAATTTACATCACATGAACTGAACACTGACCTTCGCATATCCGGAAAAAGTGAAGTATACTTCAGGATTTAGATGCACATGTCAGTGCCACCTGGTCAAAGTACCAAGTACCGGAGCCATATGCCAAGGTATCTGCAGGATTTTAAAAATCAAATTCAAGACTTTTAAAAAGACCTTTTTAAAATCTGTACAAATAAAATGAAAACCATATGAGCAAGGTAGGCTGGTGTCTATGGTAACATATTAAACCATTAAAATGACAGTGAAATGACATGATTTACAGTTCAGATAGAGGTTTTCACAAAAACAAAAAAGTTTAATAAAATTCTAAACTTCACATTTCAGCCTTTGAACCATTTTAAAGAAAAGGGATGAGTCAAAAGCATCAATTATTATATTAACTTAAACAATTATTATAAATTAATTTCATTATTTTAAAAATATAAATATGTCTTAGTTTCTTAATTGTTTAGATTTTTAATAATGCATTAGCATTAGCTTCTTGTCAATCCAGCAGTTCACATTTGCAACTGTGCATCCGATGCATAAAAATATGGGTCAGTTTTCACAGTGGTCTGAACAAAAACAGATGGGCTTATTGAAAATGCACATTCATTCTCTGCCAGCAGGTGGAAATTCATCTCTTTCCGTCACCAAATTTAAGATCTCTTGAAATCATAATTAAAGCTTTTTTATACTATTTAAGATTTTATATGGCCTTAAATTTGTAAAATCTGTATCTGTGATTGCCCTTCCATCTGAAGATGAAGATTTACAAGACTGGCATGCAGCCAGTCGCACTGTACGAAGTGAAGTGTTGGCCGGCATCCACCAAACCACCAGCAGGCCCTCCACACTATGGAGATGTTTAGGCTTCAGTGGTCGCTTGAACTGACCCGATTGAACCAGGTCAGGATCAAGGATCTGTGTTAAGTACTGGGAGTGGCCCCAATCATCGGTACAGTCTTGTTGGTCTCAGTGGAGAAGAATCGCTTGCCAGATGAGCATTGCGCCTTAGCTCCAATGGACAGCGACCAATGGTTGAACAAAAAAGAGATGCATGGACCAGATCAAGGAAGATTTGAAACAAGACAATGTTGGCTCTGAGTACGTCCTGGACAAGAAAAAGTGGAAAGTGACATGCCAAAAAGCGAACCCTGCAACAGTGCATGACAATTGCTAGGAAAGAAGAATTATTATAAATGTACTTTAAAGTTAAAACTTTACATTTTATATTAAAAAGTGCAGCTTCTAGTGCAGTTTCTCAATACACTTAAGTGGCCTTTTCAGGACAGTTTATTTTTTATGTACTTGTAAGATTTAAAAAACAAAACATTCAGTACAATTAAGCACACAGTTGTTTCACAAGGGATGTCAAGGGTCTTTTTGGGGTTTGCAGTAGAGTTAGGATCTAGGGATAGGATTGTTTTTTGAGTCAGCAGCAATAGAGAGGCTCTACGGTGTGTGTAGGTGTGTGGGTGTGTGTGTTTGGCATATTGTTCTCTTGTGTCTTTGCTGGCATCACGGCAGGCTCATGCAGCAGATGGTCTGTACTAGAAACATGACAGCCGCAGAGCCCCTGGCTAGAGATGATAACACACACACACTTAGATGGTGTGTATAAACATACTCACACACACAGAGGGTTGTGTAGAGATGGGCCTTGACTGATACAATTTAAGCAGGTAAGTGTGTCTGAGTATGTCTAGATGGATCTATCAAAAAGAAACAAATGTAAGTTTTTCATTATAAGTTTGAATGCCACGTTTCGAGCCATAGTTCACGTGTCTGTTTACCTAGTTGTGACCTTAAAAAAAAGATCTAAAACTTCTTTTTGCAACCCTATTTTTACAATTAAAATGTATTTGTCTGTGTTAGCATGACCTCTGCATGACTTTCATTCCTATAAAGTGCTCTGGAAATCTCTTGTGATTAAAGGGAATTACTCCTGTCTACTGCTTCCCAGAGACCACCAGACTGTGTTTTGACCAGCCGGGCTTTAACCCACTCCGTGGATCTTTTAGAATTTGGCCTGTTTGGCATTTATCTGCGAGCTCAAGGGCTTTGAGTACATATATAACCTTTGAGTACAGGGCACAGACAGAGAGACACTGGAGCTAAAGCTGTTCCGCTCTCTCAAACCGATTAACTCTTGAGTAATTAACAGGGGCCATAAGACACGTGACCCATCTACACTAACAACCTCTTATATCCGCATCGGATGAGGAGCTGCATATGTACACACATACGGACACATAAAATCTCTATGTACTCACTTATGTAATAGCAAAGCATTTTTTGAATTTTTGCTAAACAAGTAGTAGTTGACAACTTTTTCAACCGTCACTTTTTGCCTGCTTACAAATCTGTTTTTATTTTATTTTATTTTATTTTATTTTATTTTATTTTATTTTATTTTATTTTATTTTATTTTATTTTATTTTATTTTTATTTTTATTTTTTTATTTTATTTTTTTTACCTTGCAGTAAGAAAAATATAGAGGCAATACTTTTCATTTCCATGAGTTGTAAAGAAAATGTTCCTGATTTCAGAAAAGTAAGAAACCTTGAAAGTCTTCGCTTTACAGTGATTTTTACCATGGTTAACAGGTGTTCTCACACAATGCATTTTTTATATTTTTTGTCCTGTGTGCCTTTCTTTTGAATCCTTAGCAAGGTTAGATGAAAAAAAGTTATATTTAAATATACTGGATACAACTTTAAGTCATAAATGCTTTAAAGTTACATTTATTTGTGGAAGTGTATTGTGCTGCCATCCACTACACTTCCTAAAATGCCTAGACTCCAAAGTTATTATAGTTAACTAAAACCATTATAAAAAAATAAATAAATAAATAATGAATACTTGAAATTATATATAATTTATATAATTTATATATATATATGAACAACAAAAGCTTAAAATTAAATTAAATGGACATACATTTTAAGTGCATTGTTGTTGTTGTGAATGCTTTTTCATCTTATTTTTATGAAAGACATATGTGACGCTGGACCACAAAACCAGTCATAATGGCCATTTTTTTATTTTTCAAATTGAAATATATACATCAAAGCTGAATAAATAAGTTTTCCACTGATATATGTTTGTTAGGATCAGACAATATTTGGCTGAGATACAACTATTTAAAAATCTGAATTCTGAAGGTGCAAAGAAAAAAAAATATTGAGAAAATTGCCTTTAAAGTTGTCCAAATAAAGTTCTTGGCAATACATATTACTAAACATAAATTAAGGTTTGATATCATTATGGTAGGACATTTACAAAATATCTTCATGGAACATGATCTTTACTTAATATCCTAATGATTTTTGGCATAAAAGAAAAAACAATCATTTTGAGCTATACAACATATTGTTGGCTATTGCTATACCTGTGCTCCTTATGACAGGTTATTTTGTGGTCCAGGGTCACATATGAATACTATTGCTTTTGAAAACATCATCACACATGCTACGCATCAAATTTGAATTCATTTGAATTCAAATTTTAACATTCATTACTTTAAAGATCTGAAAAATGAGAATAGAAAAAAAGCTTAGCAATCATTGCCATCTACCATATAACCAAGCTTTTTACTCTTTTCTAGTGTAAATCTATGGATACTTTCTATGTTTTGGATAGTTTTTTTCAAAAAGAATGACAGAAATAACAAAAATTATAATTTTAATGGTATAAAAACTGTAAAAATGCTACAGTAAAAACATATTAATTGGTTAACAAAGAGTTCTGTTTCCCTTTTCCATATTATGTTGTGAAAAATCAGTCTAGCATGACATTTTACATAATTTTACAGTAACATACTTTAATGTACAGACTTTGGAAGTAGAAACAGACATTAATCTGAAAATATAGGTAGTTTAAACATCCTTCTTGCTAGGTTTTGTTATCAGTTTACATTACATCAGTACATTTAGGCTTTATGTTGCATCCTGTGTTGTTTAATTAATGTTATTTACATTATTTTAGTGTCATCTTCATTCATTCATTACATTTAATTTAAGTTCAGTCTTGTGAAATCCTAAACATTGCTAATATATTAAATTAAGTTACTATAAAGAGCAATTTTTCACCTTTTCCAAATCTTGGAACAAATAAATAAACATACACAATTTCCTGGTGTGTAAATAGTGTGAACCCTCATTCCTAAATCAAAACATCAGTAAAAACACCTGCATTTTCCCCTGGCTAAGTAATTGTTAATAGCTAGTCATTCATTTATGTGACTGAGTGGCTTTCTTTCTAGTCTCATTTGCTTCAGAACGGAAATGCGGTAATGTCTTGAGGAGTAAATCTATTGAAACTGAAGGTATTGCGCCCTGAACAGCTTAACAAAATACGACAACAGAAGGCTAGTTCCTTCGAAATCATGGGTGGGCTTGGCATTCTTACACGCATGTGTGTGTTTAATCTTTAGCGCATCCTCGTGAGTCACTCGCAGGTCATGCCTAGATAGCTTGTCAAGGAGAAATCACACACTCTAGTATATTGTTCCGTATCTGTAAATAGCAGTTTAAATCCGTGCTTTTAACTCTTTCTCTATAAACAGAGAGGAGGTTGTTGGGTAGGCGAGTTAGGTTGTGCTGTTTTTTTCGCTATGGTTTAGTCACCTTGGCCTGGCCTGGCCGACTAAAGCTGCTTAATTCCTGTTGTTAGCAACAAACAGGGATGAAATGGATGAAGCGAGCCTGTAATAGCGTGAAACTCCATCTATGTATGAGCATGTCACAACAATTAGAGAGAACAATAGCCTTACAGCTGACAGAAGAATCCCATCTGATTGGAAGCCACTGAGACGTTAATTAGAGACGTTTGAAAAATGGCACGCTTTTAAACAAAGGCTCTTTAATGGTGCTGTGGCATGTTGGTAGGGCTGTACAATTCATCAACTGCATTGTGAAAGTGCAAAAGCCTGCATGTGGATCGCCACATTCACGTGAAACCGTTAACTTGCAAACATTGCTGCATTGCTCTGTTTCTCTCTGTAATTTGTTTAATATTTGAAGCATGAAGCTGACTTGATATGCTGATAAAACAGCAATTAAATTATTCAGAAAGTTTTCAGTGTGTTCTGGAAGGCATTTTGTTGCACCACACAATTTTCTGTATGTAAATTCTGTTCACTGAAATGAACTATCACAGTTTTAATTGCAAGAGAAACCAGTATCAATAATTATTTGG